>CM044439.1:8681845-8776572 GCA_024363595.1 Xenopus borealis
TTAGCAAATTACCTGCTTATCAAGAGGCTTTTGTGGCGGCGGAGAGATTTAAATGACTGTGCGCGCATTTATAATACCGCTTGAATATGAATGTGCTTGTCATTTGACCACTTAGTCCAGTTTCCGTTCCATTTAACACAAGACGGGGGGGGGGGGTTTGTCCCCCCCCCTTTCCTTTAAGATGAATCAGACGTGTCGCAGAAAAGCGAGTGCAGGCTTTTCTTGCCGCTGTTAAATTTCCCGGCACAAGCTGCTTCTCATTTGCAAAATTAACAGCCTTTAATGCGTAGGAAACCATTCCTCACCCCGAAATATCCAACTACTTAAATTGAGTGTAAAACGCACACAGTCCCGTATTGATTTGGGCAATTGCGAAAGAGACAACGGACGCTTTCCGAAAGCTGCGGCTTCCGAGTAATACTGATAAACTTCTGGATCCGTTGAACCCCACATTACTGATAAACGGCACTTTAAAAGGAGCGTATCTTTTTTTTTTTTTGGGGGGAGATGCGTCATAAAAGACGCAACGCCGGCTGTAGGGCTGAGCAAACATAGAAAGACAATAAACAAAGAAAGGAAACGCAAAGAAGAAGTTTTAAACCGTGTAGTTTTCGGTTGGCCTTTAAGATAAATGAAGCAATGAGAATGATTGAATGCATCAGTGCAGAGTTAATATGAGCTCTCTGCCCCAAAGAGCTTACCATCTAGAACAGGGATCTGCAACCTTGGCTCTCCAGCTGTTAAGGAACTACAAGTCCCACAATGCAATGAAGGAGTCTGTCATGATTCATAAAGGCAAATGCATTGTGGGACTTGTAGTTCCTCAACAGCTGGAGAGCCAAGGTTGCAGATCCCTGGTCTAGAAGGAAGTAGAGGAGGAGACAAGTCAGGGTAGGAACCAAGAATCCCCCTTTAACCCTTGCTTATCTTTACCTGCCAATATTCCAGCATTGTAATGGGTTTCCCCTGTTTTCCTCCATTCCAAACGCTTTAAGGTATCCAGGTATTGGACCTGTTATCCAGAATTCTCAGGGTTTTCCCAGATAACGGGTCTTTACAGATCTTCATACCTGAAGTCTACGAGAAAATCATGTCAACTTTAAATAAACCCAACAGTCTGCTTGTCCTTCCAATAAGGATTCATTATATTTTAGTTGGGATCCAGTACAGGTAGAAGACCTGTTATCCAGAATGCTCGGGACCTGGTGTTTTCCGGGTAACAGTTTTTTTTTCCGGATGATTTGGATCTTCATAACTTAAGTCTACTAGAAAATCATATAAACATGAAATAAACCCAACAGGCTGGTTTTGCTTCCAATTAGGATTAAAGGGAAACAGCAATAGTGCTGCTTCAGCAGAATTCCACACTGAAATCCATTTCTCAAAAGAGCAAACAGATTTTTTTATATTTCATTTTGAAATCTAACATGGGGCTAGACATTTTGTCAATTTCCCAGCTGCCCCTGGTCATGTGACTTGTGCCAGCACTTCAGGAGGGAACTGCTTTCTGGCAGGCTGTTGTTTTTCCTTCTCAATGTAACTGAATAGTACACAGTGGGACATGGGTTTTACTATTGAGTGTTGTTCTTAGATCTACCATGCAGCTGTTATCTTGTGTTAGGGAGCTGTTATCTGGTTACCTTCTCATTGTTCTGTTGTTAGGCTGCTGGGTGGGGGAAAGGGAGGAGGTGATATCACTCCAACTTGCAGTACAGCAGTAAAGAGTGATTGAAGTTTATCAGAGCACAAGTCACATGACTGGGGGCAGCTGGGAAATTGACAATATGTCTAGCCCCATGTCAGATTTCAAAATGAAATATAAAAAAATCAGTTTGCTCTTTTGAGAAATGGAGCAGCACTATTAACTGATGCATTTTGAAAAAAATAGTTTTTCCTTTAATTATATCTTAGTTGGGATCAAGTACAGGTATAGGACCTGTTATCCCAACTAAGATATAATTAATCCTTATTGGAAGCAAAACCAGCCTATTGGCTTTATTTCATGTTTATATGATTTTCTAATGGACTTAAGGTGTGAAGATCCAAATTACAGAAGGATCTGATATCCAGAAAACCCCAGCTTCTGAGCATTTTTAATAACAGATCCCATACCTAATAATTAAACAGTAGCTTGTACTTGATCCCAACTAAGATATAATTAATCCTTATTGGAAGCAAAACCAGCCTATTGGCTTTATTTCATGTTTATATGATTTTCTAGTAGACTTAAAGGAATTGTTCAGTATAAAAATAAACACTGGGTAAATAGATAGGCTGTGCAAAATAAAACATGTTTTCAATATAGTTAGTTAGCCAAAAATGTAATGTATAAAGCCTGGAGTGAATGTAAGTCTAACCTAAAAGAACAGGACACTACTACTTGCTTTTCAGCTCTCTTTTGTTTACACTGACTGGTTACCCTGGTTACCAGGCAGTAACCAATCAGTGACTTGAGGGAGGGCCACATGGGACATAACTGTTGCTTCTGAATCTGAGCTGAATGCTGAGGCTCAATTACAAACTCACTGAACAGTTATGTCCCATGTGGCCCCCCTTATAGTCACTGACTAACTCACAGTTATGTCCCATGTGGCCCCCCCTCAAGTCGCTGACTAACTCAGATTTAGGGAGCTGAAAAGCAGGATGTTGGATTCTGGCTATTATATTTGACATCCAGTCACTCCAACTTTTATAGTTTGCATTTTTCCCTGACTAACTATATTAGAAACATTTTTTATTTTGCACAGCCTTTCTATTTACCCAGTTTTTAATTTTACCCTGAACTGTTCCTTTAAGGTATGAAGATCCAAATTATGGAAAGATCCATTATCTGGAAAACTCCAGCTCCCAAACTTGTACTTGTAGCCCCGTTTACTGGAGTTGCTCTGTACAGAAAAGCACATAAAGAACCTTTTGGCCCGAATGCTGATCTCTATAGCAGGGAACACTCCGATCTGACAGTCGGCTCTTTGGAGAGCAGTCACTGCACCATCTGCATAACAATATATCATTTTTGATCAATTTTGAAACTGATAGCAGTTTATCATAACGGAAATCACCCCCCCTTTATTTGTGTTTGCAGGAAAATCCTCTGAAGCGACCATTAATACAATTTGCCTGGCATTCAGATTGCTGGTTTGTGCCTTTCAGCGGAGGTTTCGCAACTGCCAGCTGCAGAGCAATTTCCCTCTTCCCTATTGACACGGAGCCCATCGCTGCCGTTGTTTGTTTGGGACAGTTATCTGGGAAAGGGAAAGCTTTGTGTTGTGCTTCCTCAGCATCGTGCTGACTAACTGCCAGTTCCATCATTAAATCCTAGTCTCAAGCAGGCTTGGCATTCCTGCGCAAGTGCCTAATATGAGAAACAGCAGAGTGGATGCTAATCACTGGAGTTTCATGTCTCTTTCATTTTAGGAACCCTGGGATCAGCGCTTACCCCGGCGCTTTTTTTACGTATTTATTTTTTTCTTTCCGTGCAGATGCCATGGGATCTCTGAAAACGATGCTCGAAGGTGACAAGGTGCCCACGCAGCTGGCAGTCACCCGTCTGGTCCAGGCGTTGGCGTTGAAAGGGGACCTGGAAGGCATCGAAGTCGTCGAGAACATGATGCGGAACATCGGCTCCTCCATCCGACTGTCGCATATGCTTTTTGTCAACAATAAAATGTTGGCCTACCTGAAAAAGTAAGTGCCCCCCGGGGGGGGCTGGGTCTGAGAATTTCAGCGTTTCACCCAAGGCTTCAAAGGGAAAACGCCGAGCATTTCGGATTTTTTCACAATACTGGTATTATATAAATGTGATGCTATAATCACGAAGGGGTGGTTCACCTTCAAGTTAGGCTTTAGCATATTAAAGAATGTCCATTTCTAAATTGGTCTTCAATTGGTCTTCGTGATTATTTTTTTTCTTATTATTTTCTGCTTTCAAATGGGGGGTCACTGACCCCATCCGTAAGGCTACAAATGTTTGGTTATTGCAACTTTTTATCATCTTTCTAATCAGGCCTCTCCTATCCATATTCCAGTCTTTTATTCATATCAGTGCATGGTTGCTAGGGTAATCGGGACCCTAGCAACCATGCGCTGAGCCCCAGACTGATGCTGTTTTCTGCTGATAGGAGCACTGGCCCGGGGTGTCGGGTAAGTAAAAGTAGTCACTTCGGGGGTGCCTAACTTTGGCAACCCCAAGTGTAAAATGCCTTTCTCCTCCTTTAATGGGAAACTGAATGCCCCGCTCCCTACTTGCATTGCACCGACCCCCAAGTAAGGCAGCACAGGGGATACCAAGCCAATGCGCTCCTCGATCAGCAAAAAAACCCTCCCCCCCCCCCCCCCCCCCCGTTGACCCCGCTCCCCCAAGCCTACTTGCTACCTTCGTGCAAATGCCCCTAACTTTTTACTTCGATTCAGGCGTCTTGAGTTCACGGCAGCCATCTTATTCGGTAATCTTCGTGTATTGAGTTTGTGTATTTCATGTGTGGCCCCAGACAGTTTTTCTTTTTCTAATGTGGCCCAGGGAAGCCAAAAGTTTGGACACCCCTGTGCTAAAAGCTGTTTTTGGTGCAGTTCCCCTTTAAAGGGGGACCCGTCACCCCAAAAAAATATTCAAAATCCTATTTTATCACATTAGTAAAGCCAAATGAACATTAATTACACTATATAAATTATTTTAATCTTGTTTCCTTCAGTCTGGGAATTCATAATTATAGCAAGCAGGCAGGAGCCATTTTGTGGACACTGTTATTAAGACAAGCCTTGCTTCATCTCAGAATCTTGTTTGTGCACCAGAATGGGGGACCCGATGTCTATCCCCATGTCCTGGCTACACAATTAAATGGTTAAGAGAACTGGGGGAATGTGTGGGGAGCAGTGACATCTAGGAAGTGCTGAATGGAAAGTGAAAGTGATTATCTGCCCCGCCCCTATTCCTAAGGCATAGAGGAGTGACAGACAATATTTGATTGACAGCTGAGAGTTTTAAATGAGCTTAAACCAGATATGAATGCTTTAATAAAAAATTGAAATTGTATTTCATGTTTAATTTGAAAAGGGCTTTTATTATACAGATTTTTGGGTCTGGGTGACGGGTCCACTTTAAAGGAGCAGTTCAGTATAAAAATAAAACTGGGTAAATAGGCAGGGGAAAAAAAATGTATCTAATATAGTTAGTTAGCCAAAAATGTAATGTATAAAGGCTGCAGTGACTGAATGTCTAACATAATTAGGCACGCACCGATTTCACTATTTTGCATTCTGCCGAACCACTGAATCCTTCG
The DNA here is from genome assembly GCA_024363595.1 of Xenopus borealis. Taxonomy (NCBI): domain Eukaryota; kingdom Metazoa; phylum Chordata; class Amphibia; order Anura; family Pipidae; genus Xenopus; species Xenopus borealis. The sequence continues at coordinate 8,687,122 of CM044439.1, forward strand.
CGAAAGATTGGGCTGAACCCGAATCATCCTGCATATGCAAATTAGGGGTGAGAAGGGGAGACATTTTTTACTACCTTGTTTTGTGACAAGGTCATGAAACTTCCCTCCCCGCCTCTAATTTACATATGCAAATTAGGGTCCGGATTCAGTTTGGCCAGGCAGATGGATTCGGCTGAATCTGAATCCTGCTGAAAAAGGCTGAAGCCTGGATTCGGTGCATCCCTAAACTTAATAGCCAGAACACTACTTCCTACTTTTCAGCTCTCTAACTCTGAGTTAGTCAGTGACTATAAGGGGGGACACATGGGACATAACTGTTGCTTTTGAGCTGAATGCTGAGGATCAATTACAAACTCACTGAACAGTTATGTCCCATGTGGCCCCCCTTATAGTCACTGACTAACTCACAGTTAGAGCTGAAAAGCAGGAAGTAGTGTTCTGTTCTGTTACACATCCACTCACTCCAGCCTTTATACGTTACATTTTTGCCTAACTAACTATATTAGAAATATTTTTTATTTTGCACAGCCTATTTATTTACCCAGTTTTATTTTGTCACTGAACAATCCCTTTAACTAGAGTGACTTTGTACTGACAAAGCGTCAGCTCTGCGTCACGCCGTTCTATTAAGTGGGAAAGTTTGGTGGAGAGAAGCCGTAGATTTCCTAATGCACAAGTGTATTTGATTGTAGGAAGTAGAGCAGCAGCTCCGAGCTTTGTCCATTAGCACAAACGGCCTTGTCACCCCGCGTTATACGTTTCTCATGTTACACCCACGGGTGCTCCTATTCACCAGCACCCGCCCCTCCCAGCCTCACACACAACATTAGAGTCAGTATCAGTTTGGGAATTGGGGAGGACAGCGCTGCAACAATTTCAGGTAAATATTTTATTTAATATCACAAGAAATACGGTAATCACCCTGCCCTTTAATTATTCATACTCGCAGCCTTTAATGCTTCTCCCTTTTCTTGCTTTTATGTACCTTATTGTCACTTTTACTCAGCACCCCTGCTCAGGTCTTGTTAAACAATCACAGCCACTCTCAGGGTTCCTTTAATACTTTTCTACTCTGCTCTTAACGGGGTTGTTCCCCTTTAAATGAACTGTTGGTATGATGTAGAGAGGGATATTCTAAGACCATTTGTAATTGGTTTTCATTTTTTATTTGTGGTTTTTTATTTATTTAAAAAAAATTTTTTGATGGGGTCAGTGACCCCCATCTGAAAGGTGGAAAAAGTCAGAAAAATAAAGTAAATAATAAAAAAAAATATAATATAAAAAATAATGAAGACCAACTGAAAAGGTGCTTGGAATTAGCCATTCTAGAACATACTAAAAGTTTACCTAAAGGTGAACCACCCTGCAAAGCTGCCCACAGCCAGGATAAATAAATGTAAAAATAGTGCCATGTCCCCCCCCTAATACTGTCATTGCATTTTCAGGGGGAAGACGGAGGAAGCCATCGAGCTGATCGAGCCCATGTATACAGGAGCAGAGTCCCAGGTCACCAGCATTTCCTATGTGTTCAGGAAGGCAATGGAGGAAAAGATGGAGTCGGCCCTAGAGAAACGTGAGTCCTAACTACTATAGTTCATATAAACAAGCTGCTGTGTAGCCATGGGGGCAGCCATTCAAGCACAGGATACACAGTAGATAACAGATAAGTACTACTATAGTTTATATAAACAAGTTGCTGTGTAACCATGGGGGCAGCCATTCAAGCACAGGATACACAGTAGATAACAGATAAGTACTACTATAGTTTATATAAACAAGCTGCTGTGTAGCCATGGGGGCAGCCATTCAAGCACAGGATACACAGTAGATAACAGATAAGTACTACTATAGTTTATATAAACAAGCTGCTGTGTAGCCATGAGGGCAGGCTAAATATTGTATTTTTTTTTCTTTGTCTCGTCTCCATGCGTGGCCTCTCCTAACTCCACTAACACCTTTGCTTTGCAGTCAGCGGCATGGCGGAGAGAATGGCCAATCAGTTTGCAGTATACAGACCCGTTACAGACCTATTCCTGCAGTACATCACAGCCGGAAGGAAGAACGACGCCCATTTGCTCTTGCAGGTCAGTTCTACCTGGATTGACCCTTACCCCCAAATGTAATAAAAGGCACTAAGCTTGCCTCGGGGCAGTAACCCATAGCAACCAAGAAAATGTTGCGTTTAAACAGGTGATCCGTAAATGCTACATGCTGATTGGTTGCTAGGGGTTACTGCTCCTGGGCAAACTTAGTGGCTTTTATTACATAATACCTCCAGGGTTTCACTTAGACCCAGAAGCCTGTGGGTTTTGGCTTCGGACACCTCTGATTTTATTCTAAATCCATCGAGCCATTTGCAGTTTTGTCATTCAGGTAAATCAGGAGCGTCTCATCCATTCTGACCTGGTGTCGGCTGGACAGAAAAGCAAGAGCTTCACTTGCTGATGCAGGAAGTGTCTTCTGATGCTTCTCTGCTCAATTCTATTCCTGTCACACTGATGGGAAAAGCAGCAGAAGACCCTTTGTGTATCAGTAATTGTATCTATTCTGTCCCGATGACAATAACACAGAACAGCACAGGACATTAGTTACACGTGATAATAGCAGTGTACAACTGCTAATAGCATGACAACTAAAACAACAACAACAAAATAAACTGCAGAAGTGTGTAGAAGAGCACTCTTGGCAATTTTATATTAAGGGGGCTCTGTCATGATTTTTATTATGTCGTTTTTATTTCTAAATGACACTTTACAATGCAAATAATTCCCAATTTAATCCCTGAACCAACAAGTATATTTTGTAGTTGTAATATTGGTGTGTAGGTGCATCTCAGGTCATTTTGCCTGGTCATGTGATTTCAGAAAGAGCCAGTACTGCAATATGGAACTGCTTTCTGGCAGGCTGTTGTTTCTCCTACTCAATGTAACTGAATGTGTCTCAATGGGACCTGGATTTTACTATTGAGTGTTGTTCTTAGATGTACCAGGCAGCTGTTAACTTGTGTTAGGGAGCTGTTATCTGGTTACCTTCCCATTGTTCTGTTGTTAGGCTGCTGGGGGGAAAGGGAGGGGGTGATATCACTCCAACTTGCAGTACAGCAATAAAGAGTGATTGAAGTTTATCACAGCACAAGTCACATGACTTGGGGCAGCTGGGATATTGACAATATGCCTAGCCCCATGTCCGATTTCAAAATGAAATATAAAAAAATCTGTTTGCTCTTTTGAGAAATGGATTTCAGTGCAGAAGTCTACTGGAGCAGCACTATTAACTGATGTGTTTTGAAACAAACATTTTCCCCCATGTCAGTGGAGTAGGTACATGTCTAAAGAAGTTGCTTGTGGCTTTCCCATCACACCCTGTGCTTTACATATGGGCAGGTTTGGACTCTTGTGATTATGCTGATTGCATGAGGGGCGTCGGCAGCAATATGAACATGCTGAGTGTAGAAGTGCAGCCTTGGATAAAATTCTATGCGCTTGGTCGTTTCCGCTTCTAATAATGTGACTGCGGAGTCATGCGGCCGCCAACTCATGACTAGTGACAAGGGCACACGGACTCGAGTAAGAAATAGTCAGATCATTTCTTCTCTCTGTACAATGGCTGCCATTCTGCTCACCGCATTTCAACTAGACGAGGTCTCGGGCTTGTGGCATATGAGCTGATTCTGCTGCAGAGCTTTGGCTCCATGCTCCTTCAATCTGCCGACTCACATTAAAGAGGTGGTTCAACTTTAAATTAACTGTTCGTATGACGTAGAGAGGGATATTCTGAGACATTTTGCAATTGGCTTTAATTTTTTATTTGTGGTTTTTCGGTTATTTAGCTTTTTATTCAGCAGCTGCAGTTTCAGCCGTCTGGTTGCTAGGGTTCAAATTCCCCCTAGAAACCATGCACTGATTTGAATAAGAGACTGGAATACGAATAGGAGAGGCCTGAATAGAAAGAGGAGTAATAAAAGTAGCAACAACAATACATTTGTAACCTTATAGAACATTTGTTTTTAGATGGGGTCAGCAACCCCCTTTTGAAAGCTGAAAGGAATCTGATGAAGAATTCAAAAGAGAATGGTTGATGAGTGAATTGGTCCAGTTTCGCTGAAAAAATTTGAAAAATGCAAAAAAAAAAAAAAATCACGTTTTTATGCGAGTGACAATTTTTCTCACTCCAAATGCATTAAAGCCAATCGGATCTTTAATTGACCTAATGCATTATGGTCAATGGGCGTTATTTTCTTCCTGGGCGTTTTTTCTTCTGGGTGGATTCTCTGCGAATTTTCGCCAAAGTTCTGCACATAGTGAAACTCGGAATTTCGCTGCAAATCCGTGGCTGCTCAATAACTATTAAGAGTCATTAAAAAAAAACACATGAAAAAGTTTCTTGTAATTAGCCATTCTATAACAATAAATTAAATTTAAAGGTCAACCACTCTCATTGCTCAGCCTCTGTAAAATGAGTAGTCGTCAGTGAGGGAAGTGCCATTCTCCCTGCACTGAAGACTGAGCAGGTGCTGGAGTAGCGGTGGGTGATCAGTGCACACAAACAGGATCAGACAGGGAATCGCTGGCCGGTGGCAGTCAGACAATGGCAGTGATCCTGCAGATTGGCGGGTTAGTGCAGGGCTCCCTGTCTTAAATTGACAGATATTTCCAATTTCCGATAGTGTGTTGACTTGTACTGCGTAATGGCTGGTAACACAAAGTTGTGCGACCACTACTTTAGTCTTGTCTCGTGCCAACACCTGACTTTGATTTGCATGCGAGGAAGCTGCGGAACGGAGGCTTCAGATTGGCTGCCTGGTGCCCGTGGAGGGCAGTTTATTGATGCAGAATCTCGGCACATTTTCTGCCGGAAAAGGCCCGGCAGGGGCAGTTGGAGGAGACCAGCGAGGAACAAGTAGACAATTTCAAAAGAAGTGGCCCAGATGGAATGGAATACTTTTAAAGCAGTTCAGTGATAAAAAAAAAAAATCCTTTATTCGTGTTATTTTAACCACAAATAAAAAAACAAAGTACATGTACAGGATGAATTCTATTAACAATCCTGTGTGTATAAATTAGTGTCACCCCAAACTCTAGTTAAGCACATGGCCAAATGCCATTACATTTTACAAAGTTTTGATTCCACATGATATTTATTTATCCGTCAAAATATATCCTCCTATATATCCTCCTATATATCCTCCTATATATCCTCCTATGTATCCTCCTATATATCCTCCTATGTATCCTCCTATATATCCTCCTATATATCCTCCTATGTATCCTCCTATGTATCCTCCTATATATCCTCCTATGTATCCTCTTATATATCCTCCTATGTATCCTCTTATATATCCTCCTATATATCCTCCTATGTATCCTCCTATGTATCCTCCTATGTATCCTCCTATGTATCCTCCTATATATCCTCCTATATATCCTCCGTGGGCCAGTCCTCAATTGTGGCCCCCAAAAGAGAGGAGACCTGTAGTGAGAATGATTAAATACATCCGTACACTGTTGAAATGAGCTCTCTGCCCTGAAGAGCTTACCATCTATAAGAAAGAAGACCCAGGAATTAACTAGGGGAGGAGACAAGTCAGGGTGCTGTAGCAGAGGAACCCTAATTGGTGCAAGACTTCCCCTTTAACCCTTGCTTATCTGTACCCGCCAATACTCCAGCGTTTTAATGGAGTTCCCTGTTTTTCTCTATTCCAGACATTTTAAGGTATTTTTTTTTTTTAGAACATGTATGGGACCTGTTATCCAGAATGTCTGGGACCTGGGATTTTCAGGATAACAGATCTTTCCATAATTTCAATCATTCCTTAAGTTTCTTAGAAACTCAAATAAACATGAAATAAAGCCAATAGGCTGGTTTTGCGTCCAATAAGGATTAATTATATCTTAGTTGGGATCAAGTACAAGGTAAAGGTATGAGACCTCTTAACCAGAATGTTCATGACCTGGGGTTTTTCCGGATAAGGGATATTTCCATAATTTGGATCTTCATACATTACGTCTACGTCTAGAAAATCATATAAACATGAAATAAAGCCAATAGGCTGGTTTTGCTTCCAATAAGGATTAATTATATCTTAGTTGGGATCAAGTACAAGCTACCGTTTTATTATTACACAGAGAAAGGAACTCGTTTTTAAAAATTTGGATTACTTCATTATAATGGAGTCTATGGGAGATGGCCATTCTGTAATTCAGAGCTTTCTGGATAACGAGTTTCCAGATAAGGGATCCAATACCTATACAAGGTATCCAGAATACTCGGGACCTGGGGTTTTTCCCGGATAATGGATCTATCCATAATTTTGACCATCATATCTTAAGTCTACTAGAAAATCCTATTACACAGAAAAAAGGAAATCATTTTTGAAAAATGCTGATTTGGCTGAAATGGAGTATATGGGAGATGGTCTTCCCGTAATTCAGAGCTTTCTGGATAATGGGTTTTCAGATAACGTACTGTTTTTTATTATCACACGGGAAAAGAAAATGTGGATTATTTGGATAAAGTGGAGTCTATGGGAGACTGCATTCCTGTACTTTTTTGGATAACAGATCCATTACCTGTAGTTCCCTTCCAAATTCAAGTCCCCCCCCCCCCCCCCCCCCCCCCCCCCCCGTTATTTAGCTTGTTTTCTTTGTGAGTATTTGTAATTCCCGGTTTCTGCATTTCAGTACAAACGAAAACAAATTAAATAAAAATTTTCCTCTAAGTGTGGGGAAAAAAACACTACACTGCAATAGTGTCTCCTCCATTGATTCCTTGCTGCTGTGTGTGCTTCTCCCTGTTTGGCAGGGAAAACTTCTCCTTTCAAGTTTCAACTTTTTCTCATTCTCTCTGTCTGTCGTGTTTGAAAGGCCCCATAATAAAGCAGATTGAAATCAGTCCCTTTGTTGCGCCTAAGTGTCGGTAATTATACTTGGAAGGGAACTTGCTTTGTACATTTTAATTTTTATAAAGAAATGAGCAGTTATCTCCCTGACACCTTATTAAATGTATAATTAACCTTATGATCCCAAGCACACTTATGAATCCTGGCAGTATAATTGGAGGAGAATAATGGGTTTTTTTTTTTCCTCTCCCTAAATCTCGTTTCTTGGGGCCGCTCATTTATTTCTCCCCCCCCCCTCCCCTTTATCCTTTTAAACAAACCTCAGGCTCGCTGTGCTGGGGACGTATTTATGACAGATTGGCATGATTAGGCAGCGCGCTGTTACCATTTAATGACCTGCTACTGTAGTTCTTTATAAGCCGATATTAGGCCGTAATATGGGGTAATGATGCTTTACTCTGCATCTTTGTTATCCTTTTTCTGTTTCTCTGATCTGTACCATGCTGATCATGTACCCTTCAAATCTAACATACATAGTAATACATAGTAAGTTAGGTTGAAAAAAAGAACAGATGTCAATCAAGTTCAACCTTAAGTCTATATATAACCTGCCTAACTGCTAGTTGATCCACAGGAAGGCGAAAAACCCCTGTGAAGCCTCTCCAATTTGCCTCAGAGGGGGAACAATCCCTTCCTGACTCCAAGATGCAATAGGACCAGTCCCTGAATCAACTTGTACTATGAGCTATCTTCCATAACCCTGTATTCCCTCACTTGCTAAACACCATCCAACTCCTTCTTATACCTATCTAATGTATCAGCCTGTACCACTGATTCACTTCCCTCCCTGTAACACCCCTTTCCCTCCTTTCCTCTAATCTCATTGGCTCCCTCCTGTCTGCTGGGAGGAGCTACTGGTGAATAAAGCATCCAACCCCTTCTTATACCTATCTAATGTATCAGCCTGTACCACTGATTCACTTCCCTCCCTATAACACCCCTTTCCCTCCTTTCCTCTCATCTCATTGGCTCCCTCCTGTCTGCTGGGAGGAGCTACTGGTGAATAAAGGATCCAACCCTTTCTTAGACTGGAATATGAATAGGAGAGGGATTGAATAGAATGATAAGTAATAAAAAGTAACAATAACAATACATTTGTAGCCTTACAGAGCATTTGTTTTTAGATGGTGTCAGTGACCCCCATTTGAAAGCTGCAAAGAAACAGAAGAAAATTGCAAATCATTAAAAAACTATGAAAAAAAAATAAATGAAGACTAATTGAAAAGTTTCTTAGAATTGGCGCTTCTACAATATACTGAAAGTTAACTTGAAGGTGAACCACCCCTTTAATTCAGAGCTTTCTGGATAATGGTTTACTGATAACAGATACTATTTTTACATTAGAAATAGAAAGAGGTCAAATAAATGGTCATTTTATGGCTGTGTCCAAACTTCTGAAACGGCACATACAATAACTATATTTATAAACTCTTTTTACTTTTTCTTCATAAAATGTGTTGCTTTTTATTGATGGCTCCTTTTGTTTTTCCCTTTATAGAGATGCGGTTCTATAGCCGAGCAAACCCCTGTCCTGGTATCTTTTATTTCAAGATCTGCACAGACCCCAGTCCAGGTAACTCTCTCTCTCTCTCTCTCTCTCTCTCTCTCTCTCTCTCTCTCTCTCTCTCTCTCTCTCTCTCTCTCTCTCTCTCTCTCTCTCTCTCTCTCTCTCTCTCTCTCTCTCTCTTTCTCTTTCTCTTTCTCTCTCTCTCTCATATCTTCTTCCATTTCAGGATTCTGCAGTCTGATATGTTTGAACATGGATTTTAGCATGTGAAATATCTTATTTTTCATGATCATTTTTCCAGCCGCAGCTGATCACCGACCTGCTTGACCTGATCCCTGAATTCACAGAGAAGGAAACGGCGTACTCTTACCTAATGAAATGTTACGGTAAGTCGCGTTCGACCTTCGTTTGAGTCATGCGCTGCCTGAGCGACTCGCTCCAAAGGGACTGATGTTTCCAGCCATTTTCGTATTCTATGAAATGCCAACAAATGGGGCAGAGGAGGGGGATAAATTATTAACCATTAGCAAATGTACTTCAAGGAAGTGGTGGCTATTAATATTACAACACAAATTCATTTTTTATGTGTACATCCTACACCAAACAGATCCAAACGCTAATACAGAAATCAAATCAAGGGAAACTCCTTCTGGATTTCAACTCCAGTCGTCTAGATAAGTGGGAATTCAGATTAGATGGTTATCAAGTTTTGGGGATAAACCTGAACATTCTCTATGGAGACGGCTTATCACTTTGGAGCTGATCATCCTGTTTAGAAGAACCATAAAACTAAATAAAATGTTCTTATATGACTTAGGGATGCACCGAATCCAGGATTCGGTTCGGGATTCGGCCTTTATCAGCAGGATTCGGATTCGTCCGAATCCTAATTTGCATATGCAAATTAGGGCCAGGGAGCTAAATCACGTGACTTTTTGGCACAAAACAAGGAAGTAAAAAAGGTTTTCCCCTTCCCACCCATAATTTGCATATGCAAATTAGGGTTCGGGTTCGGTATTCGGCCAAATCTTTCGGGAAGGATTCGGGGGTTCGGCCGAATCCAAAATAGTGGATTCGGTGCATCCCTAATATGACTAGCAGTTGACTCGGCTGTGCTCTTTAATGCTTTGGCCAGATGAATTGTCTGCTTCGTTGCCAACTCTTAGAAGCGTGAGGGTCTGGGTGCACTCTTCCTAAAAGGAGAAAACCTCTGTAAACTTGGTATTAGTTTGATTGTTTCTATGCAAGTGCACAGGTAAACCCTCTGCATAATCTAATTAGCTACCGTGCAAAGACCAAACATGGAGTAGATTCAATTTTCCTGTTTAACTCTAAAAATGACCAAAAATTTTGCTTTTTTTTTAGTTTTTTTGGTAATTAAAACAATAGGCAAAAAGTATGTGAAGCCCAAACCATATTCGCTGAACTTGTGTTGAATGAGACCTATTTGCGTGAACCATTCTTCACTCCAGTTTTTTTTTTTATAACCTTTCATTTACAACTGGAGCAAATGTTCTCTCAAATGTTTTGGGACACACTGATGAAGCTATAGATGGAGCGGAATATTGAGATCTCATGGGCATCACGGCTCATCATGCCACAACTTTCTTTTCAAAGGGAACGGTTCTACTGTTTGTATAGAATGGGCCACGATGGTAGGAGATCTGATACCAGCCTGTACAATGGCTGGAATGATATTTAGCATTAGGCCATCCATAGGGTAGCTTGTTAATTCTATAATAGAATTGCTGGTAACAGCTCTGTAGTTGTTTAGGATGGGTTTTTTTTTTGGTTAAGCAGAGCCTCGTACAGTTTCATGAGAAGGGTAACCCTAGAACACACTATTGTAATAGCAGCATGTCATTCTCATGTTAATCATAATCCTTTCCCAAACTCTTTCACTTGCACAAATGTAATACGATCCAATGATTTACGGTCACTGCCCCTGAAAAACAAGTGACATTGTATTTAGATTTGGCTGGTAAATCCCACACGCACAGCTCAGTGCCTCTCTTGAATAGTTCTTGCCTCTCAGACTTTCATGGCAAGACAGACCGTGTTGAGATATGAGCCAACGGAGCTGCTCTTTCAGTTTGGTTGCTTCTAAATAATGATCATCTTAGGAATTCGGCCGAACCCTAAATATTTCATGATGGATTTGACAATTGGAGAGGTTTATCCAGTGTGTCGGCGTGCATTTATTAGCCTTGTGTATTTAGTGGCAATAACTCTGCCCTGCACTCCAGGAGGTAGAAGGTAGGAGGGAGAAAGTTGGAGAAGCAAATTTCTCATTCTGTAGGTCCCTATAGTAGGGCAAACCCAAAATGTGGGAAAGTAGGGGGCTGATTCAGTAGGGCCTCTCAGGACCTGATTAGGAGGGATGCAGCAAATCCACTATTATGGGATCTGGTCAGATCCCAACACCTTTGTGAAAGATTCAGCCAAATACCGAACCAAATCTCAACCCTAAGGTTTTAGGTGGCCATACATGGGCATATTAAAGCTGTCGATAACGGTCCTTTAGACCAATTTGACTGCCCGTGTATGGGGCTTCCAATTAGCGTTGCCACCTTTTCTTGAATACTGGGCTTCCTATATATTTATATTTTTTTCCTATTAATAACATTGGGGTCAATGATCAAAAATACCAGCCAGGCCGGTGGCCAGGTGGCAACCCTACTTCCGGTGGATCTTCCCGATTGATATCTGCCCACGATATCGATCAGGAAGGTTTAATTTTACAGGGGATTGGCCTGTTGGAGCACATCACTCCTCGTTGTAATCCGAGCCCTTTCAGATTAACCAATATAGACCTGCCATGGTGGGCATATTGGGGGAAAGATCTGCTTGTTTGGCCAACTTTAGGAGAGGAGATGCCCCCTGGCGATTTAGTCAGGCACTTGGATTCGGCCAAATCCTGTTCCTGCTGAAGAAGGCGAAATCCTTAATCGAACAATAGGGCTGTCTCCCTTTAATCTTAACAAGAGTTGGCAAATCCATTGTTTTGGTGGGGGAAAAGGCTGTGATCAAGTGTGCCAAAAACATCAGGTAATCAATCTAGGGAGCTTCATCTGTAGTTAATTGTAAATAATAACCCCCTTCACGTAGTCTGACCCCCTTCTAATGTTTTATTTATAAGCAGAAAGTTATTTTCCCTTCTAAACTGAGGAATGTGTTGATTTTGGTTGTGAAATTGATTCCTGCTTAACCGCTTCTTGTTTTCTCTGTGCGCCCGCCAGCAACCGACAAAGACGCCACGGCGGCCGCTGCTCTGTATGAGAAAATGAAGGGCGAGAGTCTGAGTCCGGACGAGCTTTTCCTGAAACGCCTGGCAGTTCTTCTGAGAGAAGTCGGGATGCCGGTCCCTTTCAGCGAGCCTCCTGTGAGTGTTGCCTAATTACACACTTACCTCTGTAGCTGTTCCTTATGCTAATACCCCCCCCCCTGCCGAAAAAAAAACACCGTGCACTTAATTACGTAGGGATTAGATCTCAGCCGAGAATTCTCCCAGGGATCCGCATGTGTGAAGTGCTCACCGTGCCGGGCGGAAGGATTAATTTTATTCTACTTGTGGGAGCTGATAACCTTCTGCAGGATTATTGCATTTAAAAGCCTCCGATACTATCGGCCGAATATCTACGGGTCATTTTGGAAGTACGACTTTACCCCCTCGATCTTGGCACTTTATCTCTTCTGTTTTCCAGCTTCAAAGCCCACATTTCAATAAGCTGTTTTTATTGGCCCGTAATTGCTTTTGTTTTGTTTTTTATTGTTTTCAAGAGCGTTCAAGTTAAAAAGAAAGAAAAAAACACATTTCGCGTGCAAGTTGCGTCTCCCCGTTGCTCTTGCCGAAGCTTTTTAGCAACTTCCTAAGTGTTTTTTGAATGTCAGAGTGAATCTCCATCTTTTTGGAGTTGCCTGTTTTAAGGAAATTAAGATAATAATGTACAGCCTCGCCTCCTTTATCTGCCTCAATGCATTATCGCCTCCGCACATTTTTTTTTTTGTTTTTCATGTTTTAAAAGTAATGTATTTTACATGGTTAAAATGTCACCCATTTGGCAGCATTGAGAAGCAGAGCGCGGTGGCCCCGGTGAGATTTTGTTTAAAGGGCACGAGAGGGAACAATACAACGGAGTGCGGTGAAACGATGCATATTAAACGCATTCAAATGGCTGCAGCTGCAGACTTGGCCTTTTGCTAAAAACACAACTAATGATTGGGGAAATGTTCGAAATTAGAAAATTTCACTTTATTTGGGTTCCACTTCCATCTTCAACCCATTTAGCTGTTTTAATGCCTTAGTAGTACTGTACAATACGATTAGTTTGTATGGCAATAAAGGCTGCTCCATCTGTAGTTAGTTGATATAAAGTCCCTCGTTTATTACAGCTTATATAGGATCCGTTATCCAGAAACCCCTTATCCAGAAAGTTCTGAATTACAAAATTCTCGTCTCCCATAGACTTCATTTTATCCAAATAATCCAAATTTTTTAACACGATTTCATTTTTCTGTGTAATAATAAAACAGTAACTTGTACTTGATCCCAACTAAGATATAATTAATCCTTATTGGAGGAAAAAACAGCCTATTGGCTTTATTTCATGTTTATATGATTTTTCTAGTAGACTTACTTTCCAAATTAAGGAAAGATCTGTTATCTGAAAATCAGAGTCCTGCGCATTCTGGATAACAGGTCCCATACCTGTAATAATAAAACAGTAGGTTGTACTTGATCCCAACTAAGATATAATTAATCCTTATTGGAAGAGAAACTAGCCTATTGGGATTATTTAATATTTAAAGGATTTTTTTTAGTTAGGTATGGAGATCCAAATTACAGAAAGACTCCTTATCTGAAAAACCCCTAATACCAAGCATTCTGGTTAACAGGTCCCCAAACCTGTATAGCAATGAAGGCTGCTCCATCTGTTGTTATTCGATAAAGTCCTTTCGTTTATTACAACTTATTACAGGTATAGGATCCGTTATAAACTCTGAATGACGGAAAGACAATCTCCCATACACTCTATTTTATTCAAATAATCCAAATTTTTAAAACCAATTTCCTTTTTTTCTGTAATAATAAAACAGTAGCTTGTACTTGATCCCAACTAAGATATAATTAATCCTTATTGGAAGCAAAACCAGCCTATTGGTTTTATTTCATGTTTATATGATTTTCTAGTAGACTTAAGGTATGAAGATCCAAATTACGGAAAGATCTGATTTTGTAGTAGACGAGGTATGGGAATCCAAATTTCGTTAAAACCCCTTATCTGGAAAACCCCAGGCACATAGGGGTGCATCGAATCCCCACTATTTTGGATCTGGCTGAACCCCCAAATCCTTTGTGAAAGATTCAGCCAAATAACAAGCCGAATCCTAATTTACATATGCAAATTGGGTGGGAAGGGGAAAACAATTTTTACTTCCTCGTTTTGTGGAAAAGTCGCGCGATTTCCTTTTCCACCCCTAATTTTTATATGCAAATTAGGCTTCAGATTTGGTTCAGCCGGGCAGAAAGATTCCTCTGAAAAAGACCTGAATCCTGAACCCAATCCTGGCGCATCCCTAATTTTGAGCTATTTAGAAGCATCTGTATTATCTCTATAATGTGTAGAATCGCTAACTTTGCTTATTTTCCTTGTGTTTTTCAGGAAAGCTTTAAATTCTATGCAGACAAATTAAAGAAGGACAAGTCGGAGTCCTATGACAATGAACATTAGCGCTAGTTTTTGTTTTTTATTTCTGTAACAGTTGCAAATTATTTTTTTTTTGTTTTTTTATATTTTTTTGTTTCTGCCTGGGCGGTGTTATTAAATCTGACCTGCAAGAGATATTTAATGGGTGGGGAATAAAACAAATAACAAAGTAGTTGTTTGTGTGTTATTTTCTTTCCCTTGGATGTTAGCGTTGGGGTGGAGTCATTCATGGGAGTGTTGTTAGCCCATTGTGTATATTCAATTTTGAAATGTGTCGTGGGGCTAGACATATTGGCAGTTTCTCAGCTGCCCCCAGTCATGTAGCTACTTTCTGGCAGGCTGTTGTTTCTCCTACTCTATGTAACTGAATGTGTCTCAGTGGGACCTGGATTTTACTATCTGCTGTTCTTAGATCTACCAGGGAGACAAATTCATATAAGTGTCTGTAAACGGTCTTTCTTTCACTAAAATATGAAAAGTGACGGTTGAGTCGGAATTTAGGCAGATTTCTGTTTGTGAATCTGGAGAAATTATTTTACACCAGCTTACCGTCACTTTTACTCCAAAACTGGGCTCTCTCCACTTTTGTTGATTCCTCCCAATGACTAATGAGTATGTTGACCCAACTTTTGAACCCTCGTACCAGAATGTACTCATCGCTGACTCCATTCCCTGTTTCTAGTAATACCACTACCTAGTGTTGCCATCAAGTCTCCTTCCCCTACATGTACAGTCAAGTAAATGTCAGCTTGGAGGAACTCCTAATAAATGACTTTCTATGCAGGGCAGTTGTGCCAGTTCATTGGCAAAGTTCTTCTGTTGTTCAGTATAAGGTTTTTATAATACTCCACACTAACATTTGTACAGTTCTTGTAATGGCTACGTCTCCTGGACTTACTCAAATGTACAGTTCACCTACAGTTTTTAACCCTAGACACCACCCATCCATAACAGAAGATTAAAGGGATACTGTCATGGGATAGCTTGTTTTTTTTCAAAACGCATCAGTTAATAGTGCTGCTCCAGTAGACTTCTGCACTGAAATCCATTTCTCAAAAGAGCAAACAGATTTTTTTATATTTCATTTTGAAATCAGAGATGGGGCTAGACATATTGTCAATTTCCTAGCTGCCCCTGGTCATGTTACTTGTGCTCTAATAAACTTCAGTCACTCTTTACTGCTGTAGCGCAGAGAACATTAACAAAAAAAAAAAGTATTAACTTAAATAATCTTGTGTTGGGGTTTAGAACTGTACAGAAAGTGTATTTAATGATTTTGATTCAACCTGGTCATGATATGCAGTATCTAGTCGGAATAAAAGTCCCCATAGACGCAAAGATCCTTCTCTGCCGAACAACTGATCTTAGGGAAATCCGAGCAACCCGTCATAGTATCGTGTGGTTAGTGGGATACCAACGATCGTATAGCTTACGGTTTTTTGTCCACCATCGGCCAGGTTAGAAAATCATTATCGGTCCCCATGCAATCTACCTATGTTTGCAGGGCCAAGCAGGCAGAGACCCCTCAGTTTTGCTGCAATATCACCTGAAATTGTCTTTTTAGTTGATGGACACATCGGAATCGTGGTCTCACGATAAACATTGGATCTTTCAAAAAGCTTTCCGTCTATGGCCAGCTTTAGTCCAAAGCTTCCAAGTTTCTTGGAAGTGGTTTTCCTCTCACAAGTATCTTGTTTAGAAGGAGGACGTTCCCCTATTGCATGGAAGCAGGTTATCTTGGGTCATAGGCTATGGGTATTCGATCCACCCAATTATATACAGATCTTGGGGGGTGCTGTTGAAACAGGAAATAGCCTTCTTCAAACTGTTGTCACCAAGTAGGAAGAATGGAGTTGCTGGTAAGTCATTATACCTTATAGTGTTAAAGAACAAGGAAAGGCTAGAAATGGTGTATTTTGTACACTAAACATAAACATGAACTTACTGCACCACAAGCCTAATCAAACAAATGATTTATGCTTTCAAAGTTGGCCACAGGGGGCTGTCATCTTGTAACTTTGTTATACATCTTTGCAAGACCAAGACTGTGCACATGCTCAGTGTGATCTTGGCTAAGCTTAGGGATCGTCATAAATGATCAAATAATATCTGCCAGAAGCCGATACAGCAAGACTGATTAATAATCAGAATATACAGACTGCACTGGGTCCTGTGTTATCATGTAATCTAATGTGGATTTTATAGTTGTATTGTTTAATACAAACTTTCCCCAATTCAGAACCAGTGGCTGCAGCAAAATAATCCTCCAAATAGAATCCCAATTTATCGGTTTAAATCTGGCTCCATGATCTTTGTCCCTGCAGCTGGAGTTGGAAACAGTAAAGGGGATGTAAAGGCAAAAATAAAATCCAATACAAATCTCTACACAGTCCCCTTAAAGCATTGCACATATAGTAGGAATGGCTGATCATGTGCTCATTTACTACAAATGCTTTAAAGATATTGCAAACATAGCAAAGAGCATTCTTTTGAAATCATTACCCCTAAACCCAAGAGAAATAAAGGGTAACTCACTCTACAATGTTCGAAGCAGCCAACTATGTGCTGATTTACTCCCAGAGGAGTCATGCACATTCCACCTACGATCCCTTCATGTTGTGTTTCTGTAACACAGAGTTTAAGTCAGTGGGAAATAACTATCACTTGTAATAGCCATGAGATGTCTGAATAAGCTGGGCTTTTTGGTGCATAAAAAAGCATCAGCACAGCTACATTTTCTGCACGTTCAGAGCCTTTCAAGTTCTGGTGGAGTAATCACGTTGGGCAGTCACATGGCGCTGGAACTGATGTACTGTGGGTGATGTATCCAAACATTGTTTGGTTTATTGTCAGCTAGAATCAAGCCTGCCATCCAGGGAAGAGACTGCAAACTGACAGCACTTTCTGTTTAGAACAAGCATGGCACATTGCTAAGTTAATAAGCAAAATACATGGTGAGCAGATGATAGGAATGGATTATTTCCCAACATCAACTGGATACAATGACAGGCAAGGATATTTATTGGAGGGCTTCAGATGTTGAAGAACAGCTGAAGGATGCTGTGGGAACTTGAGGTTAGAGTTTTAACCAAAGATAGAAATTTAAGATCTTGGGGGTGCTTGAGGTAAGGGATTTAACCAAAGATAAATAGATCATTTAAACAGTAATTTAACCCAGTAGGCTGGTTTTGCTTCCAATAAGAATTAATTATTAAAGGGACCCAGTACAAGATATCTGAGTTATTTGCTTAAAATGGAGACATGACCTTATTGTAATTCTGTATTTCCAGATAAAAGGTACCATACCTGTACACATCTGTAGCTTTAGACATATTCATATGATGGGTCATAGTACTACGCTCTAAGCTGTGGGGCCTTTCCCCCTTGGGTACTTGGAGTAGTGGCCAGGTATGGTGTAGTATTGGAGTAGTTACCAGCTTGAAGATCAGTTAGGGTGCGATATGGGGTGAAAACATAAATATTCTTGGAACTATGGCTAATACACCTGTATTGGATTTATGAGCTAAAAGTAGCCTGATCAATGGATGAAGCCTTAAAAGGGAGTCAAAGCCAAGTGGGGCTTCAAAAGAAAACATTGTGTGAATTAGGAATTGTCTTCTGTTTGGACAAACAAAAATATATATACTAGAAGAGTAATTCCCAACCAGTGGCTGATATAATAACCACAAGTATTGCCAAACAGGTGTTAGTCTCTCTACCAGTCCACATAGGGGCTACCAAATAACCAATTACAGCACATACTGGACACCCCTTAGGAACTCCTGTTTCTCCCCAGCGTTTTATATATTTAAATATGGCTCATTTGTAAACTAGGTTCGGGACCCCTATACTAGAACAAAGAAGAGAAGAGCTCTACCTTGTATAATGTTCTATATGTCATGGCATTATAGGTAGAGTGCTTCTTAGAGACCCTTGTTAAAGGGTCTGTGTTAATGTATTCTTTCAAATAACCATCCCTGATGTGAATACTGCCATTAACAGCTGTAACATATTCTAATACATCCTAGGATCCTACCAACTTCTGCCAACATGGAAAAACCAGAGAGGTGTGAGATAAAGGATAAAGAAGAATGAGGCTGCTCCTGGTGAGGCTACAATACATACAGATGAACCAAACCAAGGTCCAGAGAGGTTATGATGGGACTACGGGGTAACTTAGCAATAATCATGGGAAAATGTTTCAGCAGCACTCCCATATAGTGAAAACAAATTGTAATTTATTTGTGTTATAAATTAAGCGACGTTTCATGCTTATCCAGCTCTTTATCAAGCTTGATAAAGAGACGGATGAGCTCGAAAGGTCGCTCACTATATCGGAGTGCTGCTGAAAACATTTTTCCAGTTGTAGAATTGACCTGGGCAGAGTCGAAGACGGCACCCGACGCTGCAAAGAGTGATGGGAGTGTTTGTGCAGCACAACATTTTTTTTTCCAGCAATAATCATGGTCACATTTTTTTCCAGGAATCGTACAAAAAGGGGACACAAACAACACAACCTTAACTGTGATTGTGATTTTCAGCTGCTATTTTGTATGATTTTCTTTTCAAGTCACAAATGATTCCACCTAAAACATATGAAAATGATTCCACCTAAAACATGTTGAGATGCCATAGAGGTCAGTGGGAAACAATATTAATTCCATTCACCATTTATCAACTTGTTGGAAATAAATGGAAATTTTGATTCACTCCAGCTCAACACGATGATGAACATAGCTGAGATTTTTCAACCAAAAAGAAGTCCATTAATTGGGTTTACATCACCTTTAACTCTTTCTGATGTCCAGATGGTCACAGGTCACGTTCAACAGTCAGAGGAAAATCTAGGGCATTTTTCTAGGTCTTTCGGGCGCATCTTGCTCTGAGTATAATGACTGAACAATACAATGGGTAGTAAAAAAGCCATTCCATTAATAACAATGGGAAGTAAAATTACATTTATATGCGTATAAACCCATTCTTAGCACAGCTGGAACCTCCATTCTTCCTCTAAGGAGCAGGGAAAAGTGACAAATGATCTGTAATCTAAATATGCAAGTAAAAAATCTCAAGCTGGGCTTAAAATAAAATATGTTTCAATGCAGTTTTTCTGCTCAGGAGCGGAATTAATAGCAAAGAGGTATAACAGGCATTAGCAGTGGAGCAGGTTGTTTTTCACAAAATGCACAGTATTTGGGAATTACACATAATGTATAACGTAACATTAAAGCAAGCATAATGGTGTTATGCCGAAAACAAATATGTCCTCATTATTATTATGCATCTTCCTTTGGTGTAAGGGGCAGTGTGGCATTAGTGCCTATTGGTATGTATATTTAACCGGAGACCTTTCATATGAAGGGTTTTATCTCATCTCACCAACTGCCCACAGGTCTGTCCATTTATGATCATGTTGAGTGATCAGTTGTAAAGCTGGCCATATAAGGGCTCCTATAAGCATTTTGGCATTATCAACAAAAATAAGTTGACTTTCAATTGGACAGGTTTCAAAACTGTGACCGTCAAGGACTGCATTGGCACATTGATTATTGTACTCTTCAAGTAGGTGTCAGCTGAAACTCACAAAGGTGTGAAATTGTGAACCAATCAAGGTAAGCCAAACCTCTGTGGATTCTTTCTCTATTGGTAGTAGGCTAAATATTGGACAACTGGAGCTGACCAGTATTTTCATACAATGTTCTAAATATAACTGGATCTGTATTTGTAGTATGGGGAGCCACTTGCTTCAGATGCCCTATATCCTTTGTATCCTTTCTATATTATTCTCCTTTAATGAGATGACCCCATTATTCTTGTATGTTCTTCAATATCTACTTACTCATTTGCTTTTTTCTGTTACAACATTGTTTTTAGTATTATATGTTGGGATGGGGTAACAACCCCAATAACTGTTGCGCTGGCTTAATGACCCCAGTAACAGTTCTTGTTTTGATCAGTTTTTCCTAATGTCATTCAAAATGTATTGTTAATTTTACATTTTTTCTGGTCTTCATTCTTATTCTCATCACCTACAGGAGTAATAGTTTATGGAATACAATGCTTACTTAAATAAAATAGGATTCTGGAGCTTCTGTGTACTGAAGAGAAGAGCTGTGGGTGCTGAAGACAAGGGTTAGGACAATTATAAGAGTGTGTCGGTATTGAAAAGAAGAGCTGGTAGAATAAGAAGAACATGTGGGTACTGATGAGGACTGGTAAATTTTGAAGAGTGTCTGGGAATTGAAGAGAAGAGCTGAAAGAATTAGGAGAGCTTGTGGGTACTGAAGAGCTGGTAGAATTAAAAGATTATGTGGTTACTGAAAAGAGGATCTGTTAGAAATAGAAGAATTTGTGGATACTGAAGAGAGAAGCTGGTAGAATGTGAAGAGCTTGTGGGTAATGAATAGAAGATCTGGTAGAATTAGAGGTTGTGGGTACTAGAGAAAACAGCTGGTAGTTTTAGAAGAAATGTATGAAGCCTACTTACAGATACGGAAAGCAAGAAGAGCAATGGGAAACAAGAAAAAAAAGTATTGTGTGTGTGTATTTTGACTTTGTTTTTGCTGAAGAGTTGGAAATTCTTGCACCAAGAAAATAAAGTGAAGGAGCCGGGTGCAAGTGAAGCTGCAGTGGACAGTGAATTACAAGAAGAGGAAGAGTATGAATGAAACGAAGTGAGGCAAATCCATTTCTCTATACTTTCTGCTCACAGCGAAGTCAGTAGAGAAACATTTTGCGGATTTACCTTATGTAACTACTTTGCTCTCTACAGCAACATGTACAAAGTAAATCTCAGTAATTGCTGTGAGTGTTTTGTAAGCAACAGCAGCCAGAGCACAGAATAAAGGCCCACCTGGCACTTCCATAATGGGCACCGTGCTCCTTGCCGTGTCACTCCGACAACTGACCTTTTCTAAAAGAAATAATGTGTTAGTGAAGCTCAGAGCACTGAATGGGATTAAATATGTTATTATTCTTTGTGCAACCGAGACAAGGACACAACTTGACATAAGAGATAAAGGTTTGCTCTTATTTTCTCTGAGGTTAACTGGATTTAGACACATGTTCCACGAACTGCTGTGCTCTAGTGACACCTGGTGGCACAGAAATAAACAGCCATGTTGTTTGTGCGGAGGAAAATGTACCTGTTAAAGGGGTCAAAAAAACCCCATATGCCTAATGAACGGAAATATAATTCTAAGCAGCTTTTCAATATACAACTGGTTTTAAAGTTCTTTTGTAAATGTAATTGCAATTGAGAGTTATTCTGCCGACTCTGTCCCTTGATACAACGTAGCAGAAGTCAGCCTTGAATTCTTCTTCATCTGGCAACATTGTTTCAAGAGACAGACCCACCTGGCAAAGACCAGAAATGGCCAGCCAGATATTACTTTTATTACTGATTATATCTACAAATAATATTAAAAGCAGGGGAAATCTTTATAGGATTTATATTGGAAAGTTGCTTAGAATGACGCTTATTTTCACCAGGCAAAATGATATTTGGGGGTTTACATCTCCCTTTAAATAGCAACATTAAGGGTTAATGGTGAAACAGGAAGAAGGTATGAGCCACATCCTATTCCTGTCCAGGCCCTCCCAGCACCCCCTGTTCCACTATAAGGATAATTTATAGATATTGTTCATGAGTCAGGCCTACCTAATTTGTACTTTTATATCAGAGCACAACATTTAGAACGATACATGAAACCAAGGTTTGCTCACACCCTACACAGTTGACAATTGAGCTTGGTCTGATGATTTTGCTGATTTTGGAACTAAATCTTCAAAACTTAATAGTGAATGTCATCTGTGCCTTAAAGGGGAACTTCGCCTTACATTTTTTTTTCACATAATGAAAGAAAATGCTCTGTACAACGTTTACAACTGTCTGATAATTATAAGGCCTACCGGCCAATGTCCCATTCAACTGCCACATGGCAGAAATGCTCCTTGGAGCCAGACCTTACTGTAGACAATAGATCATTCCAAAAAGAATATTATGTTCATGCTCAGCTTCCTAATTTTTAAATCTGAAATAATTGTTAAATAAAACAGGGGCTGCTTTGCGTAGATTTGCCATTCAACAGATGCATTTTTAGGAAAGGTTTATTACTTGCTAAGGTTCCAGCGACACCTAGTGGGTGGAAATGATATAACAGTGCGTTAGACTTGCCTGGTGGAATAACAGAAGATGCTACGAACTGGAATAAGTGAAAAACTGAGTAACTGAGATCTGTGAGCTTTTGTAGTCATCATAACCCTTCATCTATGGTATTATGAATTGCAGTTGACTAACAGCTGGAGGGCTGTATATATTTTTATATTTTATGTTCTTATCTACCAGAGGGTTCGGATTGCTGGGGGGCTCACAGCCAATGCCTTTCTGTCCAAACCCTAAAACTAGCAGTGATTATATTTTCTATATAATACAGGAAGATGTCTCCCCTGCTAACGTGTACTAAGTCACATTGGAATCCCTTGGAATTACCTTTATAAATGCACTTTGCCTTTAACCTTGTGATTTTATATGGTCACTGAGCTCAGAGATGACCTATAGTAGATTTGTAAATGAGTGTTGGGGATATATTAGCCTCTATAACAGTGACAGCAGCCAGTGAAGCCTTGGGTAAGAACAGGACATAGCTGGAACCAATGGGCCCTGGAGCAAAATTTGAGGGCCAACTACAGGCATTGATGGGGTCTATTTTAACAAAGACTTTGAAAAGCCCCAACTTGTTGCTGAATAATAAGACATAAAGGCCCACAGCTTAGGTAACACTGAGAAAGAAAGATAATACTGGGGCCATATTACATTACTGAGCAGTTTTATTACCCGCAGCTGCCTTTGAGTTGTTCATTATTGTCAAATGGCAAATACAGTTCCCCTGCCGTTTTTCCTAATTATTTAAGCCCAGTGTCTCCCTTTGCAGCCCCTATACATTAAACAAAATGGGATTCAAGTCCTATTTTCCCCCAAACTACAGAACAAACTTGCTTCTGAGAAAGTGGTGAGATGTCACAAAACGCATAAGGCCTACTGTTTCATACTTTCTTTTTAATTAAAAACTGTATTTGAATCCTAATAACTTGCAAAGTGAAGCCTTCTGAAATCATAAGGTATTTACATGTCTCATGCCATACATATAGCACTGCCTAGATATCAAATATGAGAGTTTTTTCTCCCATAATGCATCATGGGCGGAGACATGTAAATCCTAATAACTGACAACCTGTTGATATCTCCACTCTAAATTGGGTAATGGCTGTAGATCTCAGTCCCACAGCCTCCGTATATATGGGTAATATCTTCCAAAGTCCTCCAGTAAACACCTTCTACAATGACTCTGGCCAAGCAACAGTTCCAACTGAGTCAACTGCAAATTGTCATACAAGCTGTCGGCCATATTGCTACTCTCTAAACACATGAAGCCTTCAATGCTTGCCATGCTACTGGCACCTTCCTATTGCTTCCAGCTCTGCAGCAGCACTTGCAGTTTCTCTGATACCAGTTATTTCATTAAACATATGTATGAATGTGACTGGCTGTTAACTCTTCCCATAGCTGAATTGTTCCACAGCTTGGCAAGTTCCAACTCTCTTGGACCCCCAGCAAAAAATCTCTCTCTCAGGTGGGCCTGCAAAGTAGCAGTGGAGGAAGGGGTTCCCATATTGATATCTCACAGCAGATCTATCAAAAATTTACTACAACTGTAGTTGTATAAACAATGAACTGTTTTATTAGCTGGAACGTTGCAACAGTCTGTCAGATGTTACTTCAAGATGGTTAAGGGTAGGGACAGACAGGGAGATTCGGGGAGATTTTGTCGCCTGGCGTTTTTAGCAGGCGACAATCTCCCCGAATTTCCTTCTCCCTGTCTGTCCCTACCCTAAGTCTCTTCTCAGTATTCAATTTATTTATTTGCCCGATCTTATCAACACAGGGTGGGTGTCAGTTACAACCAGTGTTAGTAGTTACTACAGGGATGCAGTGTGTAGAGTACAAGGCTGTGGTAGTGGTGCTCTCCATGGCATCTCTCTATGCCTTATACTATCCAATGATGGGGGAAGCCTGTGGTATTAACCCTTCTGTTTGGCGAAGCTTCTGGCTACTCTGCAAACTATCCTGAACCTATCTCTCACTAATAGAGTGAGCTATAAAATGGAATAGCCCTTGCAGTAGCTAGCCCAACTTTTGAATCTTCTCCTCCTACTGAAGCATCTTGCTCATTCTCTTCAGGACCATCCACTCCCTTCATCTAATGGGCCCCACAATGAAAACATCTTGAGATGTCACCCCCTTTAGAGACCAGGGAACACCAGACATCCCTGGCCAGCAAGGTACTCCCAGTTTCCCCCAGGGCATGCCTTTCCAACAGATGGGAAACTATTTCCTTATATAGCAGCACATAACTGGAGAATTAAGTAATCATAAGAAAGCCTTTTACATCATATGGACACCATGTAACTGGATTGCACATGCATACTCAAAGGTCTTTTATGACTGTAAGTTCAGTGTGCACCTACAATGTGACTTTTGTTCCCATTAATTCCAGTGCACATTGCTGTAAATGTTGAAATGATGAACCCTACCAGATTACAGGCTAAGGTCCTTATCACCCTATGGCCAATTAAGCTGCCTCTATTATTTGGTGGGAATTAGAGCACCTGGAGGAAACTGCCAGAACTTGTCTGTCACTGGTCTAGGTGTTGGACTTGGCCAACATATTCATTTAGCTGATGAGACATTGGAGGCTTTGGAAACCATCTCTGCTGTTTATTTTGACAAACATGTGCCACCTCCTCTGTCTCCATATTCTCCACCTCCTAGCTCATTAAGGCCAGACATTGATAATATTATTATTAAGAGCCTATCTAAGCCTCTTCCTACTCTCCTTGCTGAATCGTTGATTCATTTCCTTGGCCTGGTCATATGCTCCTCAGTACCATTCCCATTTATCCTTTTCCTGCATACTTATGCAGATGTTTATGTAGATTAGCAGTTATTTGCTGCCTGCCCTGCTCTTCAGCCTGATTTTGGTTGCTGCCAGTCCTGACTTTGATCCTGTTATATAGACTTGCCTTCAGCCTGCTATTCTTATTTTATAATTTGTTCTCTTATTAAAGTACATTCTCCTGGTAATTCAGAGAACCTTATCATGTGTACATGGGGTATCCAGCACATAGGCTCCTAACTTCTGGTTACACATTTGTAGTTGTATCACTTTTGATCAAGTGTAATATCTCTTATTATGAGGGAAAACTGGCTGCTCCTCCATATAAGACAGGCTACCTTGATCCTCTGGCCAAAGGGCCAGCAACATGATAGGCTGAGGTTCATGGTGCCGCGGGAGTAGTGACCCAAGGGTGCCGGAAAATGGAACTGTGAGGTGTTGCACTAGTACAGCACTTTAGCACAAGGCATTTTATGTTTTTATGCTGCACCCACTTCTACCCCGGCATTTTGGCTAATGCAGGGATATTTTTTATAATTCTGGCTGCAGGTCAGGCCATAATCACAGCGCATTTTATGGTTTTATCTTTTTATTTATTTATTTTTTTATTTCTTTTATTTATTATGTACTCTCTATTCACTTGGGATTTTGAGGGTGCAATTTGCCCATTAGGGTATTGCCCTAAAGACTAAGGGATGATTGTTTGGCTTTTTCGGTTCTGGTCCTCCTTGAACAAGACTTTGGCCTTGAGAAACCCTGGGTGAAGTTCCATCAAACCCAGGGGAAAAGGACTCCTACTTAGCCATAAGGTGAAGGAGAGATTGGACATCCTTGGTACCTTTTGGTCTAGGGGGGGGGTCGAGAATGAAGGGGCCCTCTTGAGCCTTGGAGAATGAGAGTTTTAAGACTTGTTACCAGAGAGAAACTGACGAAGAGCTGAATTTAAACTTGGGACCCCTGCTCTGTAAGACAGTTACACCAAATCTCATCAGTCTTGGCCCAAACCTACTACTTTTGTAGCCACACAGTTTTGGATACCAAAGCTGTAAACACCTCCGTCGTTCTTTACAATGGGCAGAGATTGATGAAATTATTGTGAAATTCGGCCTTTGCTAATGCTGAGAAATGCTTGAAAGGTATGATTGCTACTCACTTTGCTTCCATTGTCAACTCCAGCGACCTGTACATCAATCCCATTACAAAGGAGACCCCATGCTTTTAAAAAAAATGAACAATGTTCCTGGGAGTCATTATTCAGAACAATCAAGTAAACAGCCATTCTTCTCCCTCTTCATATGTTTTGTTTCTCCTTGTTGACAATGATCGGCCTGACCTTCCTCTTTTGCTTTGCTCTCATCCCGCATTGGCAACAAAAAAAAAAGCTGAATTGCAGCCGGCGGCATTTACAGGCAAGAGCGAAAACGGTTTGACTTTATCACTTTGGGAAAGTTTTTGCTCGCTTTCCTTTCAGCACCATAATTTCCCCCATTTCAATGAACGCATACATTACATTTCAATTAAACGATCAAAACAGAGACATACATATAGTTAAAAGCGCTATTATGATAAATCTCATATAGATGAAGAAAGTACTGTGCCATTCACAAGTCCTAAAAAGGTCTATTAGATATCTCGTCTTACACAATCCATTCCCTCGACGAGCCGGCGCATTCAGTTGGTAATTGCAAATGATAGTAACAATTCAAAAATCTGTAATAAATTTCAGATAAAATTGTTATCCCCCTGAATGACTTTCCATTGTGAATTCCAGCGAGGGATGTGCCGAGCAAACAAAGAGGAGCCGGTAATTTTCAGCTCTAATTGTAATACATTTCCATTGAGCTTTTATTTTAAGACTTAAAACATGACATGTATAGTTTGAATTACCTGCTCCCCCGCTGCTCCTCTTTCCCCGGATTGGAATCGTAATATTTCCTTCAATATAAATTTAAAGGAAGAAAGGGGAGGGAGGGTGGGATAATAACGGCAGAGGGGATTATGATCTGAAAACCTCTGAAATGGGTTATATTCCTGTATTTATACATTACTGAACAATGGGGATAGGCAGGGGAATCAGGGATGATTATTCCCATGTGAATTGCGGAGGAACGTTATAATGAGTGTTTTTGCTTCCATGGCTGTTCCTAAGCTTGTTTTTACGGTAGGTTAGAAAGGGAGCGTCACTGGGGTCCTTTGGCTGATATAAAAACAAAAGAGGTATTACACTGGGTGACAGATACACTATATGGTCAAATATCTGGATGTCCCTTCTGGAATTGGACTACATCACACAATGACATTCTTCACAAATCTGTACTTACTACTTTGTAGCCACAGTTTGGGGAAGAACCTTTCTAGTATCATCACAATAATGCCCTCCACGCACAAAGCATTAAGAATTGTCTAGAACACGATTATCAATGATATTTGGCCTGAATATCTGTGGAATGATCTGATCCCCATGACCAGTACCCAACCTTATACATGAATGGAAGTAAATCCCACCAACAATGCTCCAACATCTAATGGAAAACATTCCCAGAAGAGTAGAAAGTGTTCTACTGGCAGAGAGAAGGCCCACTTCATATTAATACCGTTGGATTTGGAATGAGGTGTTGGGCCGGTCCAGTTTGTCCATATATATGTACTTTTGGCTTAAGACTGGAGCCATTGCTATTTCTCCCTTTTTAAACCACTCTTTGATGCAACCCCAGCCTTTCTGCAGTGACTCAAAGTCTGGCCATGGCTGTTCCCAGGGCTGAGGAGGCACCTGTCTAGGGTTCAATGATTGGGGGCACTGGGCAGGTATATCTTCAAGAGCCCTCTGCCTACCCCTAGTCCAGATTTGTCCCCCCTGGTGCTCCTCACCTTCCTAGATGTTCTCTTTTTCTGCTGAAACATTCTAACAATTGAGTAGACTAGTCTACAATAAGCTGCCAGACCCCCCCCCCATGTAACTGGATAAGTTCTGTTGTTTCTTTCCCTGTTTTGGCTGCCCTGATCAGTTTGCTTATGTTTAATGGGTTATCTGGTCACAATGACATTGGTTTCACATAAGTAAAGTATAAAACTGCCCTAAAGTAACCTTGTCCCAGGGAACTGGGTCACTGACTGTACACTGTAGATTATTCCATGTTCTTTAAAGTAGATATGTGCGAGTTAGGGTTACTAGATGTGATTTTACTCCTAAGAGTTCCGGAGGCAGGGTTAATGGAGAGCATGGAGCTGGAATGGGCAACTGGAGGGCAACCTAATGGGGTCTCTTCATTTTGAACACATTGCATAACACTCTTGTCTACGGAGACTCTCATTCATTCAGGTCATGATATACAGCATCTAGTAGAGTTAAATCAAAAGCAACTGGACTTTCTGAACTTTCTTGAAAATGTTTCACCACTCATCCGAATGGTTTCTTCAGTCCAAAACTGAGATGTTGAACTTAAGAAGAAGCTCGGATGGGAGGTGAAAAAGTTGCTTTAGATTTAACTCTTATTCTGTTATTCAGAACATCTTGGGATATGGGGTGTTCTGGTAAATGGCTGTATTTAAGAGCTTTCTGTATAATGGGTTTCCACATTTTGGATCCCTACTTGACTGTAGTGGAGATGCAATCTTTATTTTCTCTCCTATACAATAGAGCTGAATCCCCCCTTAATTTAAAAGCTCAGAGCCAGTCCTGACTCAATTTCATGGCTAATTATCCTGTAATTGCTCTTGTGAAGTCATCAAGGAAAGTTCCTTTGAGTCCAGGCCAGTTTTCTGCACATTTCAAGGAAAAACCTGGGTCAGATGCCCTCAAAGATACGGCAAGATGAGATGCCCTCAAAGATACGGCAAGATGTACCACAATGTCAGCAAACTTTGCCCCAGCACCCTTGGCTGATGGACATTTCATCTGCTGCAATAAATAAAATAAATGAATCAATTTTATGGGTCACACCTCCGTTTAAATAAATTGAGGGAATATTCCATCCCAGCATCACTAGGCAGGGCATTTTTACATCCACACATTGAAATTAGGTTTCTCTCAGTCTAACCTTACCTTTTGCCCCCATATTATGTCCTTTAACATGTTTCCCTGTAGCCTCACAAGAGAAAATCAATCCCTAAAGCTCTCCACAAAGTGTTGCATCTATCTAGGCTGGGTCCTCAAAAAAAAAATTCTTACCAGCAAAATGAACAGAACAGAATAAATCCTGGTTCTATAAACTCTAATAACCCTCCTGTGAGCTGCAATGATATCGCTGTATTTAATGTTAATAAAAGCAGGCTGCTTCTGATAATAGGTAAAGTGTCAGCTCCCTGTCAAGCAAATCACAGGGTTATTTTAAGTAAAGCGCGGGTATCAAGGACGCCTGATCAGATAAAGTCATGGATATGGAGATGTTCCAACTAGGCAAGAAGTGTTGCGCTGTCCTTTGATCTCTGGCACTATAATGAATCTGTTCCCCTGTTGTGTGAGCTGTTGAGCTGAACTCTATAGACCCACATTACTTACTAATGTAAAATTACAATTCTCCTATTCAGCAGCAAACTGAGATCTAAATTAAAAAAAAATCAAAAATGTACTACTTGCCCCTTGCCCGCCTCATTCCATGTCCCCATGTCTCTTGAAGGACACGGCCTCGCTCTAGGGTTGCCACTTGGCTGCTATGTTAGTGGCAAAACAAAGAAAATTATAACTTTATACTAATATTATACTATATTATTTATAGGGAACAAATATAGTACAAAGTTTTCAGTCAGCACTCCTTCCTTCCAATCAATTAACCTTTTTGGTGCACGTCCCAGAGTTTCCACTTGGATCTGTCAAATTCCCACGATTGGACAGCACCACTACTCGTGTAGTTTTCTTAAAATGCCTTTATTTAGACATGGGCACTGACCCAGAAAAAATATAAATAAAATTTTTTCTGGGTAAAATTTTTTCTGGGTCAGTGCCCATGTCTAAATAAAGGCATTTTAAGAAAACTACACGAGTAGTGGTGCTGTCCAATCGTAGGGAACAAATATCACAAATAAATTAAGGTTTTTTTAAAAAAACACACCATGAATGTTGAATGTTTAGTGTTCTTCTGATTTGGTGCCATATTCACAGCATGGGGTGCCAGAAAGTGGGGAGCCCTTCTTATGTCTGCTGTGTGTATTGTGCTCCATTATACTGTACCTGCCATAGTAACTTAGTAAGAAAGGTTGAAAAAAGACACACGTCCATCAAGTTCAACCTTTTAACTCTATTTTAACCTGCCTAACTGCTAGTTGATCCAGAGGAAGGCAAAAACCCGTTAAAGCATTTCAAGGGGGAAAAGTTCCTTCCGGACTCCAAGATGCTGGAACTATGTATGGCACTATCCCTCCGCTGGGTTTGAACCTGGAACCTTTTATATTCTAGCCTGTTCCCTTACCTCTCTACTATTCTGGCAGGTTTGAGGTATGGGTTTACCATGTATTGAGGTTTCTATTAATGATGGGCCAATTGGCGGCGTTTCGCTTCTACGAACTGCAAAACATTTGCGAAACACCACTGTGTCTGGCGCATCTTTTAAGATTGAAGTTTTGTCCTGACTGTACCAAGTGAACTTTTATTTCTATTTGTCAAGTGGCTTGAAGAAAAAACTTTCTGCTCATTTTTTTCTCTTGCCCTGTTCTTTGGAGCATCCAGAGGCCGCTCTTTGGGGGGTGGGGGGGAATGTAAGGAATTGCCCCTCTGCTAGGTTTGAATCTGGGACCTCTTGTATTTTGGCCTGTTTCCTTACGTCTCTACTATTCTGGCAAGTTTGATGTATGGGTTTTCCATGTATTGAGGTTTCTATGGTTTGGTGCAGCTAATTATTTCAACTGCTCTGCACTAACTGGCAGACACAGTCTATTTTCCAATTAGCTCCCAGCAAATGGCCCTTATTTAAGGCATGAGCCGACTTTCCCCATCTCTATTACAAACTGGTTGGTGCAAGGCACACTGGATATCCACGTTCAGATCAGACCAAAAAAAATTATTATAAAAATATAAACTTTATTGTATAGTCATCTCTCGCCTGACGCGCTTCGTGTCCAAAAGACACTTAATCCCCCCCTGCTGATTCTCCAACCTGCTGGACACCCATTCCTATATTCCTATTTCCAGGCTGACCCTGTTCCAGGACACTCTCATGCTTTTTTTCCTGGTCCTTGTTCTTGCTTCCCTTTTTGGCTAAGTGTTTATGTTTGCCAATAAACCTTCTGTCTGTATGCATCCTATCCAGTGGACTCTCTCCTAATTATACTTTAAATATGGACCCAGTGGCCCTGCTGGTCATTCCAGTGTTGGGTTTGGGCTACTGGACATGACAGACTAGTCCCTGGATCAACTTGTACTATGAGCTATCTTCCATAACCCTGTATTCCCTCACTTGCTAAACACCATCCAACCCCTTCTTATACCTATCTAATGTATCAGCCTGTACCACTGATTCACTTCCCTCCCTGTAACACCCCTTTCCCTCCTTTCCTCTAATCTCATTGGCTCCCTCCTGTCTGCTGGGAGGAGCTACTGGTGAAGAAAGCATCCAACCCCTTCTTATACCTATCTAATGTATCAGCCTGTACCACTGATTCACTTCCCTCCCTGTAACACCCCTTTCCCTCCTTTCCTCTAATCTCATTGGCTCCCTTCTGTCTGCTGGGAGGAGCTACTGGTGAATAAAGCATCCAACCCCTTCTTATACCTATCTAATGTATCAGCCTGTACCACTGATTCACTTCCCTCCCTGTAACACCCCTTTCCCTCCTTTCCTTTAATCTAATGTATCAGCCTGTACCACTGATTCAGGGAGACAATTCCACATCTTTACAGCTCTCACCAGTGCCGGCCAAGCTGACCCAGCTCTGTGCATGCGTGTGCATACTGCATTCGGGGGAGTTAGGAGAGATGGCTGGAGAGAATGAGAGCTTAGTCCTCCAGGGTCCCACAGACTACTTATCAGTGTGGATGGAGAAAAGAGGATTTACATCAAATATGGATTTAAGTTATATCCGAACCGTGTCACTCCAACAATGAAGGGGAGGCCACATTAATGTTAGGGTCATGTTTATAAAAGATCGAACTGGGACTCGTGCAGGTTTCCCAGCCCTTTCATCTACTTAGATTATTTTCCAAAACTGAACCATCTATCAATTCAATCAATACTAAAGGTCATTTTGATCGATTCAGTCAAAATCAATAAATGATCTTTATTTGAGCTTCATGGTCCATTATGTCAGAGCCAAAGCAAAATGTTTGGTCTGAGATGCTGAAATAGTTTTTGCTGCGGTCCAAGAAAATTATGGGCAAAAGCCCTGTGAACTTATTATTACTCAATTCACGTTTTCTGGATTTTTGAGGGTTATTAATTGTAAAAAAAAAATTAAATCATTCATGGAGTGTGGTTGAACACTTGAATAAGATCAGTTTTTGTGCATTCCTTTTCTTTTCTTCCAGTCACACTTTTCCTGCAATTTAAAAAAACAAAACAAAAAAAAAACTGAATGGTTTCATCTCAATCGAGGAGGTCACAGTAATTGTCAACAAAAAGCCATTGGGGGTGGGGGGAGAAGACTTTTTTTGTATAAAAGCTTAAATTCCAGTATGGCATCCTAACAGGTTTTACATGGGTAAAATTTAAATTTTTTTTAACAAATCTGATTCAATGAATTGTGAAAAGTCCATATTATTGGATCTGCCTGTTAATGTTCAGTGTAAGAGTAGCTCCACTCATAGGGTTAGTCTAGAGCAGATGAGGTCAAGGGAAGGAGAAGGTAGTTCTGTTGTTGAGATACAATTACTTCTCCGTGAAAATGATGCAACAACTAACAAATGAAGTTTATGTTTTATTATGTTATTTCTTAATATCTAAATGTGTTTAGTTCTCCACGTAATACAGTATCCTGCTTTTCACGGAACCGTTCTTCTTTTCAATTGAATTTATTAGCGTTTTCAAATAAACAGCATGAGCAAAAAGAACAACAAAAATTGACTAAATCCTGCCAGTTAACAGAATAAAGGAAAAGATATTAACATGTCAGACTAGTGAAAGTAAACATCAAATGATGTCTTTGAACAAAAATACTAATAATAATACAAAATAGAAATAAAAATAAAGTCTGACCCTGGTCCTAATTTGAATATTTGCCACCTAAAACCTGCCGAGTTCATGTGCAAATCAATGGTAGAAGTCAGTTAAGCCATTTGGCAATGTTAATTGCCTTCATGACATTCGCGGTTTTTTTTTGGGTGAAAACTAGATTTTTTTCTATTTTTGCAGATGATACTAAATTGTGCAGAGCTATAAGTTCCATGCAGGATGCTG
This sequence comes from Xenopus borealis, assembly GCA_024363595.1. Classification (NCBI taxonomy): domain Eukaryota; kingdom Metazoa; phylum Chordata; class Amphibia; order Anura; family Pipidae; genus Xenopus; species Xenopus borealis. The sequence goes on from CM044439.1 coordinate 8,720,514, forward strand.
ACACTTTGCAGAGTGATTTGTCTAAGTTGGGAAACTGGGCAGCAAACTGGAAAATGAGGTTCAATGTTGATAAATGCAGGTTATGCACTTTGGCAAAAATAATATAAATGCAAGTTATACACTAAATGTCAGTGAGTTGGGAGTTTCCTTAAGTGAGAAGGATCTTGGGGTTTTTATAGATAACAAGTTGTCTAATTCTGGGCAGTGTCTGTAGCTACTAAAGCAAATAAAGTTCTGTCTTGCATAAAAAAGGGCATAAACTCAAGGGATGAAAACATAATTATACCTCTTTATAGATCCCTAGTAAGAGCTCATGTGGAGTATGCAGTGCAGTTTTGGACTCCAGTCCTTAGGAGGGATATAAATGAGCTGGAGAGAGTGCAGAGACTAAGTGCAACTAAACTGGTTAGAGGGATGAGACTGGGACACTTCAATTATGAGACTGGGAGACTGTCCAGGTTGGGCTTGTTTTCTCTGTATTACACTAAATACATTAGAGGACATTATAGACAAATATTACCCATAAAGAGGATCACCAGAGGCCACCCCTTCAGACTAGAAGAAAAGGACTTTCATTTAAAGGAACAGAGTAGGTGGTTCTTCACAGTGAGGACAGTGAGGTTGTGGAATGCACTGCCGGGTGATGTTGTGATGCTGATTCTGTTAATGACTAAAAGAGGGGGATGATTTACAGGACAGACATAATACAAAGGCTATTGTGATACTAAACTCTACAGTTAGTATAGCTATGGGCATATATGGTTTGTGTGAGAGAGTGGAGGGATGTGTGTGGGGGTTGAACTTGATGGACTTTGTCTTTTTTCAACCCAATTTAACTATGTAACTATCATTACGATTCAACTTTTCGTGTCAGACCCATTCGATTGAATATTAGCCATTCAATTTTTTTCTTAAGTAACCTCCCAGTCAAACTGTGAGTATATATGAATTTTAAAAAACTCGAAAATTCGAAATTCAACCTTTGTTAAATGGGCCTCTAAATGTAGTGAGCACATTTTAAAAAAAAACACCTTTTAGAGTGTTTTTTAAGACTCTCTTCTAAAGAAATCATTACAAACATGCAAGAATCAAGTTCAAAGGCAATTTCCAACTTGAAAACCAAGATTGCATTTGCTACAGTTTAACCGGACTTGGAATCAATCCAGTCCAAATAATTCTATTATGCTGAAATAAGAGCACTGTTTACACTGCAAATTAGACTCAGTAGACTCAGAAACCGACCATTTATACCATGGCAACAGGAGATCTTCACAGAAAGTCAAGGAAATGTTTGCTCATACAGTGTTATTCATGCCATGCTAATATTTAAGTTCTTCACCTCCAGATGTTGAAAGAACCAGCCTTCGTACATATATACAATCAAATGATTCACCAAATTAAAGTAAAATTCATGTAACCAAGTTCTGTGTATCTATATTTTTCTGTCTTTCCTTGGATAGAGGAAGAGATGTATTTAAGGTCTCCAAGAGACCTCAAGTGTCTTACAGGTCCTTTAAGTACTTCAAGAGACCTCAAGTCCTCAAATTCCAACAAGAGTTATACAATAGTCAGCTTGACACTTTGTAAGCCTTGAATTGTGTTAGTTGACTTTACAATTTAGAGCAGGCTAAGTGTTTATGCGTTAACATTGAGCAGTAGTAGTATTCCCATCATACGTCCCGCCAACAATTATATATTTTTTGAGAGTCAACACAATGTCATCAGAATAACCCATACAACATCATCAACATTCTTGTGCTGTTTATGGATATTCTACAAAATATCCACTGCTTGTAGGTCCCAAATACAGGCAAGAGGACATGTTGTATGGAAGCTTTGACTAGTGAAATCCAAAGAATAAACACTACAAAGTTCAGAAATGTCCAGAAAACTTTCAGATACCACAGGAGAAGAATTTTATGGTGACCAATATACTGGTCATCTACCACCATCTCTACACTTTGATCACCAGAAATCTAGTGATGCAGTGACCACTTGTTTGTTACTACTAACTTATTGCTTTGCGGTATAGTGCTTTGCGCTCAAGGAGCGCTATATAGATAAAAATATACATTCAAACCGTGGCTTTGGAGTTTTGTGAATTATTAAAATTCAAGTTTTATCAAAATCTAAATGCAAACAAAATTGCAATTAAACTCTATGAAGATTTTTATGAACACAATGTTTTTTTCTCAGACACTAACGTTTTTAAGAAAAAACTAATTTTGGATAAAAAGTCACGGTGTCAGTCGTTTTTAAAAATGTTACTTTTTTGTAGAACCTTGTATTGAAAAACTATAAAATTGCTTGAATGTTGATTTCTACAGATGCTTGGCATGTTTTGGTTGCTGCATTTTTTTCATTCTTTTTGAGTTTTATTAGATTGCCAAATTAATTCTAAATTATATTATATCTAAAATATTTAATAAGTTTTTTCTGCTATCATTTTTTTTTAATTATGGCAAAAATTTTAAGTTGAATATTCAATACAGATATGAGTGCCTGCTAAGATGTAAACTTACCAGCATTCCTGGAATGATGATGGTAATGTTTCCAAATAAATGATGAGATCAGTAAAGTGAACCTGCAATAGTCCTTCAAAGCCCCAACAGAGGAAACAGACATAAGAGACCCAATAGGGGACTGCAATGGGAATAAAAAAAAATCATATGCAATGACATTTCAATTAACTTCAATAACTATAGTCATACAGCTTTAAAATAATGTGCAATAAAAACAAATTGGAATGAAATCTGAAAAATTCCTGCAACATCTACAGTATTTTGTAGGGGACGGCTGATCCTTCAGCCTGCAATGATGATCAGAGAACAATGTTATTGTTGCAAACACTATGAACTGGGTTGACTATTTCAAAATTTTATGACATTTTTCTTATCTTAATTACACATAGTGCTGTTCACAGAATAATTTTGTCAAAATGCCTAGTGGAACCTATAACACAAGTTTTGCACCCAAATTAGAAGTAGATGACATGACTCAAGGCTGGACACACAAATCATGGATATGACTAGAAAGACTGTTGATTTGCTGCCCTGGCTAGTCTTACAACAATATAGCAGAAGAGGGATCTAAAAATATTAAGGGGCGGATTTACTGAGGATTGAATTGTAAACTTGAATTCAAATTTTCAAAAAAAAATTTGTGTCAAAACTCAGAAATTCAAATTTAAAAGCCTCAACTCGATTGTAAATTGGAATGTGAGATTTATCACGCCTCGATCATGGAAACAATTCTAATTTGAATATTCGCCACCTAAAAACTTGGCGAATTCATTTACAAGTCAATGGCAGAGGTCTATTGAACCATTTGAATATGTTCCTGACATTCAAGCTTTTGTTCCAGAGGAAAACTCGATTTGAACGATTCAAATTCGATTCGATTTTTTTTTTGGGTCGGAACTATTTAATCCAATATTAGACATTCAAGTTTTTTTTCATAAATAACTTCCCACTCGAATTGTGAGTACATTTGAATTTATTAGAATAAAAAAAATTCACATCAATTCGAAATTCTACTTTTGATAAATCTGACCATAAATGTAGATTTCAAATGTAGATCTAATCTTGTTATCTCCTAAAGGGTTACCTGAAAAATGTTTCATTGTAAAGAGGAGCTTGAACCCAAGAAGTACAAATAAGTTTGTATTATGGTTAGATCTATCTTTTTCTTGGACCCATCTGTCCATAGGTTTTCCAATTTCATAATAAATCCAGCAGTCAAATAGGTAAATATAAAGGCTTGGCACCAAAAAAACCTGCTGAGCTTTTTTATTTTTTGTCGGAGAAAAAAAAATACTTGGCAGAAAGTCGAGGTTCTCAAATGAAGAAACCATGCAAACATTTAGGAACTGTAGCGTGATTTTAGGAACCAAATGCTCCAAGCGCTAAAGCTTAAATCGTGAGCAATGATAACCTATGCTAGGGCTTCTTCTGAGTATATCAGAGCATATTCTAGTAGAAATATGGGGCCATGGACACAAAGATGACTATTGGCTTTATGTGGCCCCTTACTAAGTAGACCCGTTACTATTTTTTCACAATTCTTCCCAATACCCATTTTTGCCCTTGTTAAGCTGTAGTGGGTCTGACTGTAGTTCTGTCTTGGATGGGTCTGTTCTAGGCAAAAGTTCTTAGGTCTCTGCCTGGTCTTACCCAAAACACTGTGCACAGCTACAGTTAAAAACTACCAACACAAAAAGCTAATATTAACAGAACTAAAAAGCCCATGCAATATTGTATTTCCATGATGTGATTCAGATTTCTATCACTAAGAAAATTCTAATTTTATTTAACAGAGATCATCTTACTTGACGAGCCAACTACTGGTTTGAATTCAATGACTGCCAATCAAATCGTCCTACTTTCGGAAATTGTATGCAAAGACAGAATAGTCATTATCTCGATTCATCAGCCCCACACAGAACTTTTCAAAGTAGGTATTCAAGCAGAAGGAGAAATAATTGATAGCGATTGAATCTTGGTAGGGGGGCAGCGCAGATATGGGTATTGGCAATGGTTATCTAGCCTTATTGGGAGAAAATTGGCAATGGGTATCTAGCCTTATTGGGAGGAAATTGGCAATGGGTATCTAGCCTTATTGGGAGGAAATTGGCAATGGGTATCAAGCCTTATTGGGAGGAAATTGGCAATGGGTATCTAGCCTTATTGGGAGGAAATTGGCAATGGGTATCTAGACTTATTGGGAGGAAATTGGCAATGGGTATCTAGACTTATTGGGAGGAAATTGGCAATGGTTATCTAGCCTTATTGGGAGAAAATGTGATTAATAATTTTGATTACATTATATAATAATTGATAGCTATTTCAACTATTTACATCTGGGATATTCAACTAGCAGCCCCCTACTATTGATCAACCATATCAATGGTGAATTATTATTTAGGTGGCACCCTTAGGATAGTTTAGGATAACGTCCAACTACAAATAACCATACATAGCAAGATCTGCCTGTTTAGTAAGGACATCACAAATGGTAATTTTACCCTGTACCTGATCCTATCATTTGGCCCCTGGGTCAATGACTGGATCATAATAAGGGCCTATGTAGTCAAGAGAAGTCCACATCACAGGTCAATGTAGATTTTTAATCCTGTCCAGTAGATATCTCAGTGACCTTTGGTTTGGTCATGGTCCAATAAGCTTCTTACTTGGTCCGAAGGGGCAGAGTTGTCAGCTAAAATGCTTACCTTATTCCACTCTAATGAGCTAAAGTTTGTTTTTTCCTTTTGGAATCAAGGTTTTAGATAAAATTGCTATCATGAGCTTGGGGGAACTTATTTTCTGCAGTAACCCGGAGGAAATTATTTTGTTTTTTGATGGCTGCAGTGCCCCCAACACTCCAACCCATTTGATTTCTATGGTAAGATTACATTGTAACGTACACTTCTATTGATGACAAATGCTGGTAAAGGCTCTACTTACTGGGCTATGACAGTTTTAAAGACCAGAGGACCTCTATAAACATGTCAGTGGGCTGATGTGACATTTAGCTGAGCAGCATTGATAAAGTCATGAGGATCAAGGGCTTAAATCAGGCATGAGAAACATGCGGCTCTCCAGCTGCTTTGATCTAACACCTCCCAGTGTGATAGTTAATGTTTGACATTCCTACTTTAAATAATTTATATAAAAAGCATAAAAAAATGCCTCTAAGGCAAGTAATTCACCAGTGTAGAAGCATATTAGCAACAATAGCCAGGGGAACCATGACACTTAGTAGCACTTTTAAAGTCAAATCCATCAATCCATCATTTTAAGTTAAAGTGATCATAATCTCCTCATTATTCAGCAGGTTTCAAACCTTTCTATATCCATGAACGGAGCTATGTATAGTTCAGTCTACTTACACTATAGTACAGGCCATCACTAAAAAGGGTTTTATGGGTAATGTTCACCAGTGCAGTGTGCAAAGTGCAATTTCAGGTACAAAGTTTTTAGAATACTTTTTTTTTTTTTTTACCCAGAATGTAGCATTTTACCCCCACAAATCCTGGGTCAATATGTCCACTGGGGGGTCTGGTGTAATTGTGCCCTATCTGTCAAAATGTGAGCAGGGTTGGACTGGGGCATCCTGAGCCCATCGGCAGTGTGACTTTAAAGGAGAACTAAACCCTAAAAATGAATGTGGCTAAAAATGGCATATTTTATATAGTGAACTTATTGCAGGAGGCTAAAGTTTCAGCTTGTCAATAGCAGCAATGATCCAGGACTTGAAACTTGTCACAGGGGGTCACCATCTTGGAAAGTGTCTGTGACACTCACATGCTCAGTGGGCTCTGAGCAGCTGTTGAGAAGCTAAGCTTAGGGGTCGTCACTAATTATCCAGCAGCAGCAGCAGAAAATGAGCTTCCCTGGCTGTAATATAAGCTGATGCTACAGGTTTGCTGATTATTAAATGTTTCTAATGATGTGTATTAATGACTAATCAGCCTTATATTGTGACTATATTTCTATGACACTATCAGGAGTATATTGTGAGTGGGTCCCTAAGCTCAGTAAGTGACAGCAGCACAGAGCATGTGAATCAGTGAATCAGTAGAAAAGAAGATGGGGAGCTACTGGGGCATCTACTGGGGAGACACAGATCTTTACTGCTAAAGGGCTGTGGTTGCTGCGGGCTGGTACACAAGCACAAAACATCATCTACAACATTTCTACCTACTCTTTTAGTTAGGCTTTAGTTGTCCTTTAAAGGAGCTCTGTGGGAACTGAAGGGCCCTCCTCCTGGAACCTAAACTCACCCCCATGGTGCAATAAAGGCCAAGGTTGGACTAGGCCGGCGGAACCCTGGGAAAAAACCTTGTGGAGGTGCTGGCTCAGACCCGCTCCCCATGGCTGACAGAGCCTCTTATCTAAACTCCTTCCTGATTTCCCCCCACCTGACTGCAGCTGAAATAATGGATCAGCACATGAAGAAGGTACACACTGGAGGGTAAGGGAGGCAGAGAGGGAGTTACTGCTGTGGCAGGGGCCCGTGGGGTATGGGATTATGTGCAGGCCCCTGATGTTGTAACCTGGTTGGGTCCACACGTCCCTCACTTGCTGGTGGTGGCATGTATGTCCCTCCTCCATCTTATAGTGCAGTTATCGGGTCTGGCCTGGGGAGAGGAGAGGGAACAGTCTGGACAGGCAATCAGGTCTGAGCTGGCAGGGACCAAGAAGACCAGGGCACACCAGGTTTTTCCCAATGTCCCACCAGCAATTGTGTTTTGACGTGAATCAGACACAACTCAGCTGAAAACTGAGTTAAATTGAGTTGGGATGGCGTCCTTTCTTCTGCATACTATTCCTTATGGACAGGTCCTCAGTGAGAACCTTGGAATTACCACCAGCTTAAAGTCAGCAGTTACTCCAGGGTTTCCCGGGTTCAGTCAGATGGTCAGGCAAACTAGTGGCAAGAGCAGTTATAGGGAATTGCAAGGAGCAAGTACATGTAATGTGCAGCACCAATAAGACCAATCAGTGTCCATTTCTCCACAAGAGCAACTGGGGCCGTGGTGGCAAATGAATCATAAAACGATAAATGGCCAGACTGAGGCTAAATGACAGTTTTACGGAACATCTACTTCTCTGTAAGCTATTGTCATCTCTTTATTGAGCTCCATAAGGCTCACTGCAATGCCCTGTATTACATTAAACATCACAAATATATATATATATAGTTTTATAACAAAGAGTTATCGTCCCCCAAAGGCAATTGTTTGCCAGGCAGGCAAGTGAGCATGTAGGAACTTGGTTAGTGGAGCTGTAATGGAGGAAGCTTGGGCACTGTATGTAGACACCACAGGGAGGAATGGGGAAGAATTTTGGGAGAAGAGGCCCCCTTTAACGCTAATGGCATTCCTCCTGTGCAGTTCTACATGACTGGGGTCCTGGAAACTTCAGGAAGACATGTTGAGACTGTGAGAGGATCTCCTTGGAAGTGTATTTGAGCTGCTAATAAACGTTTGTGTTAGTTCATCACATCAAGTGTGTCATGTTTAGTGATGGGCGAATTTATTCGCCTGCAGCGAATTTGCACGGTTCACCACAGGAGAATAAATACTCGAAACGCTGATTCGCCCATCACTAGCCATGTTTACATCTCACAGTAAAGGTCTATGGGGTGTTGTGACCTGGAAGGTGCCAGTCATGGGTGTCCCTGGTACATACTTGTAAGAGAACCAAAGGGAGAGATCCCCTGAGAGCAGAGTTGCTTTGGGATTTTATTTGAAGAGAAGTAGAACCTCATTGAGACACTTTATAGGGGCTCTATAATGTAATTGTGTGGGGTATGGGGCAAGAGCAAGGTAGTGTTGCTAATAAAGTGCCTCTAGGAGCATGTATGGGCATATGGTTTCTTTAGTGGCTGTCGTGGAAGGTGCTCTAGTACCCTTATATTGGTAAGGTTTCCACCAGGTCTGGAAACTTAAATCTGTATCAAAACACTGAGAAATGGTGCTTTGCCCTTTGGACCTCTTTCCAACCCAGTGTGCTCTATTTGGAATACACCCATTACTGTGCTTTAACTTGTCCTTTAATCTTCAGATTGGCCTAATCATGTTTGTCAATTCATTATTTCAGCACAATCTTCATTTATCAAAAGTAACTCAAAGCAACTGGACTTGCTGAGATATTTTAATGAAGACGTTTCACTGCTCATCCGAGCAGCTTCTTCAGTTCAACTGACTGGTGTAGGGGAGTTCTCGGCATATAGACTCTTCCAACAATCCAATCACAACGGCACATTGTAACTCTTCAGAGAGGTGACATCTGAAATTCACAGAGGTGTTGATTCTGTGTAGTTACAGTGATAGGATAACTGTCATGCAACTCCTAGAAAACAGGTGTTACTTGTGAGAGTTGCATGAATGGATGTGTCAAGAGTTCTGAAACTGCCGGGGTACAGATGTGAGAACAGCATTGTATGTAGCAGACAGGTGGTGTCGAAGGCCCTTCAGGGATGGTTTCTCCACCTTAACATGAATCACTTATTTTACACCTGTAACAAAAACACCAGAGAAAAGCAACGGAATACTCAGAGCTTGAACAAATCCAATGACAACCGACATCATAAAAAAAAGTAGAATTTTATTAGAAAATCATTAAATAATAACATTCAGTATTCCAGCTGGAATAAAAAAGTAAAAGCTATAGGGGCACAGTTATTACGGATAGAGTTGTGTTTACCATGAAAAATTTGAGTTTTCAATTTGATTTTTTTTTAAAATGTTTTTGGGTTAAAAAACTCAAATAAAAATTTTTTTTTCAAAATTTAGTATAATCCAACCTGAAAGTGGCTCAAATTTAAAACTACATCACCAAACTGCCAAGGTCATGTAGGAGTCAATGTCAGAGGTCCCTTGAACCTAGGGATGCACTGAATCACGGATTTGGTTTGGGATTTGGCCAGGATTCAGCCTTTTCCAGCAGAATTCGGCTAAATCCTTGTGGCTGAACCAAATCAGAATTTGCATAAGTAAATTAGGGGCAGGGAGGGAAAATAACGTGACTTTTCATCACAAAACAAGTAAGTGAAAAAAATTTCACACTTTTTCCTTTCCATATTGTGAATTTCTGTAGAAATTCATGAAAAAATCTGCGAAGTGAAACGTCACTGATCCGCCCATCACTAATTAACACCCTTGGGTACCAGATCACCTTTTCTTAGCAGGTGAACCAAATACTTTAATTCCTTTATCTGAGGAAACACTAGAACATTTTTAAAAAAACAAACAAAAACAAACTATGTTAAGCTAATTTGAAATACGCTACAGGTATGGGATCGGTCATCTCCCATAGACCACGTTTTAATCATATAATTCTAATTTTTAACAGTTATTTTTCGATAAAATTACATTTGAGTGACCACATTTAAAGGGCTGGTTCACTTTTAAGTTAACTTTAAGGGGCAGATTTATCGAGGGTTGAATTTTGAATTTGAAAAACTTTGAAATTCAAAAAGACCAACCAAAATAAAAATTATTGTCAAATAGGTCCATTTTAGATCGAATAGGACCGTTTTTGTACAAATTCAAATCATATGCATTCAATCGAACTCTATTCAAAGTTTTTCCAAAAAAACTTTGATTTTTCAGAGACCACCGATTGACTCCAGATAAGTTCCAGGAGGTCCCCCATAGGCTAAAACAGCAATTCGGCAGGTTTTAGATGGCGAATGGTCGACAGTACATGATACATTTCGAAATTCAAATTTTTGCAAATTCAAACTGAATCTGGGCTATTCCCTAGTCGAAGTACAGAAAGATAGCTTGAAATTCGAATTTTTTTTACATTGAATTTTCAATTGGACCGTTGATAAATCAGCCTCTAAGTACAGAATGGCTAATTCTAAGCAGCATTTCCATTGGGATTCATTATTTACGCTTTATCTTTTTTTTACTATTTGCCTTCTTCCAGCTCTCACTGACCCCATCTAAAAAAACAAATGCTCTGTAAGGCTACAAATTTATTGTTATTGTTACTTTTTATTCCTGATCTTGCTATGGCCTCTCCTATTCATATTCCAGTCCCTTATTCAGATCAATGCATGGTTGCCCTAGCAACTAGATGGCTGAAATTACAAACTAGAGAGCTGCTGAATAAAAATCTTAATAACTGAAAAACCACAAATAATAAAAAATGAAAACCAATTGCAAATTGTCTCAGAATATCCCTCTCTACATCATACTAACAGTTCATTTAAAGGTGAACAACCCCTTTAAGACACTGAGAACAGGCACTGACCTACTGATAAACATCTGCATAACAAATGTGCCAGGGTGTTTGGTAAGAAACAATAGACCGTAGATTCTACCCTTCTATGAAAACCCAATAAAATAAAACAGCAGTGCAATTATGAATATAAATATTACGGCAATTAAATATGGAAACCATTCCCCCGGGGAAGCGGACAAAATATTGTCTAGAAAACTGCCGGAAAAAAAATCATCTGATATTAAATTTACGTCTAATAAACTGTTAAATAATATTCATAAATCTTTGAAATCTAAAAATTATTAAAATACCTTTTACATAAACTATGTGTTAAATCTGCTTCATTTTTACATTTCTTGCTCTTTCATAAAACTTAGATTAGATTTCATATGAATCTTAAGCCAATGTCACCACGCAGGAGAACTGTTGGAATATGAATACATGTGACTGCATGAAGCCAGGGTCGGACTGGCCTGACGGGAGCCCGGGAAAAAACCCGGTGGGCCCCAATGTTTAAGTATAAAAAATAATAAACAAAAATCCGCCGTTGCGCTGACGTCTGTGTACGCAGTAAGGGGGCATGTGGCACGGGCTGGGTTTAATTAACGTAAGATCCAAATTAGGGAAAGATCCCTTATCTGGAAAACCCCAGGTCCCGAGCATTCTGGATAAGAGGTTCCATACCTGTATGGTTTTGCCCCATCTACATTCAGCCTACTCACATTGATATACCTCCCAATTGTCCAGATAGTGCTGATTTTATGACCCCTAAATGGGCGTGGCATGTCCAAAAGTGGGCATTAGTGATATCCAGGTCGACAAAGAAATTGGTGTATACCCGACCCCAACCCGAGAAGCACTCTATTTATAGACCTGCGTCTGACTACCAATTTCAGACATCACGAGGGAGCAGGACAGGTGAGCAACCATAAATAGAGGCTGCCGAAGGGGAAGCTGACAGAGTAAAGGTGGCCATACAAAAGGGCAGATTTAAGATGCCGATTCCGGTCCTTTTCAGTAGCTTATCTGCCCGTCTATGAGAAGTACCAACGGGCCTCCCTGACCAAAAATTGAGGAACACATTGGCTAGTAGATGTGGTCCTCGTCCCATTGGTGCCTATTCCCTTTATTGCAATCCAATCATTTGGCCCTAGGGCAGAACAATCGGATTAGCCCGATATCGGTGGGGAAACATCCACTCGTTTGATGACCTTGCCAAACGAATGGCTCTTATAGTGTATGGCCACCTTAAAGAGGAAGGAAGAGTTCAACTCAATCCTGCCCTAGACCCAGCAATCTTCTGCAGACGTTGGCCTGAACCCACCCGAACCACAAGTCCTGTGGGTTTCAAGCTAACATCACTAATGGGCATGTTTTGGGTGGAAGTGGCTGGGATTGAGGGGTGGCAGGCATTGCCTTAGTGTCCAAGTATGGAACTTTGGGAGGTATGAAACTTCATTCTCCAAGTTCTCCTGCTCTGTGGTTGGCCTACCAACTAACTAGTGTGGTATTATTCTGCTATTAGCAAATGTGGCAGCCACATTGTGCTCAACAATGTATACATATAGAATATAGACAAAAAAAAGTGTAATGCATGACCCCTGGCACATTCCATATAAACAAGTCAGAGATATCAGCAAAATTGATATATATAGATTTATCTCCCCATGGTCCCATTATTTTGAGGGATAATCCCAACTCACAGATGCAAAAAGGGTGTGGGAGTATTTGCTGGGAGGTATGGATTCTCCTGAGGTGGGTTGGCCACTTAGTGCCACGTTTGCCACTGTAACAAAGGTAGCTGTGGGTACATTCTTGGTAACAAACGTTCTACTCTGACATATTCTGGAGTCTTTCAAATCAGACATCTGATCTGCCGTGAATGTAGTATGGGCACAAAAGGGTCATTCAATGCCTATTGCTCATAACAAAGTTGGGCCTTTCGTTGGCCTGTTGCTTGATAAGAGGGGTTGGCTGCCCATCAGTTTTGCTTTCGACTCCATGACCTGGGCGGACAAGAGGGCCGGGGCGGAGAGGTGGTGAGACGTCACTTTCTGCTGATGATACACATTGATGTAGCTGGCGATGAGCAGAGTGATCTCCAGTATCTACACCAAACAAAAAAAAGTCGTTATATCTGATGCAACCATGGAGACATAGTAGTTCTGTCGGTTCACCCATGGGTCAATGGGTCTTATGTTGTGGTGGATCAGCAAGACTATCTAGTAGGGTTGCCACCTGCTGTCCGGTTTGAAAACGCCTGCCTGCCAGGTCTAAATTCCAAAAACAGCCAAAGTGAGCTACAAAACCAGCCCAAAACTAGCCAAGAGGCACTTCAAAAGTAGCAAATTTTCCCATGAAGTAAAACGGGAGAGATTCACCGTCACTACAGAGGGGGGCCAGGAGGTATAGGGGCCCCAGAAGTCCCTTATTTACAAATACATGTTCAATAAATATTGGTAAAACAGGTCAACCTCTAGACACTTTGGTGGCCAGCAGATTTTTGGGCATTTTTACATTTTACTTGTTAATCTGCAAATTGCACTGGGAGATGCAGGCTTGGCACATTAGGGCAAGGTATGGCCTTGGGCTACTTTTTGGGCCTTTGGTTGTTTTTTTTCTTTGGAAACCAGCCAAAGGCCCAAAAAGAAGCCCAAATCCATTCCTTGTCTAGTTTGCACTTTTAAAACCCACCTGGGCTTTAAATTACAGATGAAACCACTTGGATGTGTGCGTTACATGCATCATGACTCGGCACTAACTGAAGAAACTATATCTAAACTCAGTTAATGCATTTAACCTTGTCATTAGCAAACCAAAGCTTCACTGTTCACAATGGTTGCAACGCAATTTTCTGTGTTAAATGGGATAATTGAGTTGAATGTGTTTAGATATTCTCTGTTAAACACACAAAACAAAGTGGCTTCATCTACAGTAGGAGACCTGCCAACCTGGCAAACCCTGCTGAAGTCTGAAAAGTGGGCAAAGCCTTTTCCCTGCTTCCTGAGCGCCAATCATGGGCTGCCACATCACTGGCCCACCCTTTCTGTCACTGGTCCGCCCTGTTGCATCACTGACACGCCCCCTTTGCATCATTGGCCTGTCTTCGTCATCAGCCCTGTCTCTGACGTCACTGGTACTGCCCGCTGCCCACATTCCAAGGTAAGAAAAGGTGTCAGCCCTACTATCTAGCCCAGTGGTTCTCAACCTGGGGGTCGGGACCCCTTTGGGGGTCGAATGACCCTTTCAAAGGGGTCCCTTAAGGGGTTCCAGGAGCAGGTTCATCTCTCTCCCCACTAGCTCTGGGTCAAGGTTGTAGCTCTCCGGGTGTTGGTGCTGGGAGTTGTAGTTCAGTAACCTGTGTAGGGAAGCCAGTTGCACTACAGCTTTCTATATCCCCTTAGTAGGGACTGCCATACAGCTCTCCCTGCCCATTTAAAATTATTAAAATTAACATGGTAATTGGGGTGTGGCAACATTTTTTTGCCGCACTGCGCATGGAAAACAAACTTTTATGCAGCCACACTGTCTCCTTTACTTTCCTAACAATCCGCTCTGGGCTGGCAACGAAAATATTTGAATATTTTATGGTTGAGGGGTCACCACAACAAGAGGAACTGTATTAAAGGGTCGCAGCATTAGGAAGGTTGAGAACCATTGATCTAGCCTACCAGCGAAGGAACAAATACTAACTGGCCGGGGGCTACAATGTAAATAAAACATGTTGGCAAACAGAAAGTTAGTGCGTTATAATCTACAAAAAGAGAGAGAGAATTTCCGTGCATCAATCTAAACAGACTTTCTCTGCTTCCCACCCATTTTCCTTGCACTTTTGTTCTTTGGAAAGGGAAACTCTCGCCTGCTATTTGTGACAGTGGATATAAGCTTCTTACCTATTTACCTCTCTGCATTTTATTTGTGTAAGTGGAGCTCGGAACCCCGCGGGGGAGGCCACTCGACGGACAAAAGGACTAGTGTAAACGCATTTTCCGCTTTGCAGAGTTTCTAATTGCCTTTTTCCATCGCCCCCATCCCGCTAACATAATAAACACGGCTTTGTTTAAACGGCAGGTGCTTAATTCCTGTGTTTTTATGTATTTATTTACTTTTCAGCCGCAGCGTAGAAGACTACTTCATTCCTAAAGAGCCAACCCTTTCGAGGTGCTGGCGTGGATTTCAGTGAATGCGCCTACCTTGGGTTTCGCCATGGCAAAGAGAAGCTTCTCCGAGGGCTTGTCCTTTGTCGGAGGGTTGTTCACCACCAGCATAAAGTCATCCCGGTGACCCCCGAAGGTCATTAGACTCCTGTGTGCGTAAGTGAATAGCGGCCTCTTAAGAGGCACAAGAGTGGGAGGAAAAAGCAAAAAAAAACATTTTTTTTATATTCAATCCAAGAGCAAAAGCCTTGAATCTCTCGAACAAAAGACATTTACTTAATAAAGAGAACGGATCTGCAATTAGGAACCTCCAGAGATTACAGAAGCGATAGGGCCAGGGAACATTTATTTAAAAAAAAAAGGCTTGAAACAAATCCATAAATACTCAATTTTACTGAATTATTTGTGCTGCCCCTGTGGAGGTAACTCGTTTAATACTTTGTTTCCCAGGTGAACTGAAGAGCTGATAAGGTTTATTGTAGTTGAACAAGCAAAGGATTTTGCTATTGTGCTATTTGCCATCCACGCTTGTATTTGGGGAGTAGAGGGTACCTGTAAAGCAGCAATTCTTTATATAATAATAAGGGACCTGTTATCCAGAATTAACGGACCTGGAGTTTTCCAGAAAATGGATCCTTCTGTAATTTGGATCTTCATACTACTGGAAAATCATGAAATAAACCCAATAGGCTGGTTTTGCTTCCAATTAGGATTAATTATATCTTAGTTGGGATCAAGTAGATGGTACTGTTTAATTAATTCTGTAATTCGGAGCTTTCGGGTTTCCGGATAACGTATCCCATGCCTGTATATGAATATGTAACCTGTAGCCTCCAGTGTGGAATAATTCGCAAGTAACCCAAAGCACCCAGAGCCGTTAGTTTTGAAGAGACACTCACCATTGTGTTATATTCCAGGACACTGATGCCATCTTCATACACAGCAAGCCACACAATGGCATTCTCAAAGGGTGTTGGCAGGTCAGGCTGGAAATAGGAAACAGCACATAGTAACATGGATTCCCCCTGGCAATACAATGTACCCCCGGGTGTGCTAAAACCTAAAGGGCAAGTAATACCAGACTAAAGTTAATCTCAATGGTACCCTATGAGGGCATTAGGCTGCTGTCCTGATTCCTATGGCGGTAGTCCTTTTAGAGTGTAACCTACTGAGCCTTAAAGGAGAAGTAAAGCCTAACTAAAGAAGTGAGTATAAATGTTGTACATGATGTTTTGTGCTTGTGCACCAGCCCGCAGCAACCACAGCCCTTTAGCAGTAAAGATCTGTGTCTCCCCAGTAGAGGCCCCAGTAGCTCCCCATCTTCTTTTCTACTGATTCACTGATTCACATGCTCTGTGCTGCTGTCACTTACTGAGCTTAGGGACCCACTCACAATATACACCTGATAGTGTCATAGAAATATAGTCACAATATAAGGCTGATTAGTCATTAATACACATCATTAGAAACATCACAATTTAATCATCAGCAAACCTGTAGCATCAGCTTATATTACAGCCAGGGAAGCTCATTTTCTGCTGCTGGATAATTAGTGACGACCCCTAAGCTTAGCTTCTCAACAGCTGCTCAGAGCCCACTGAGCATGTGAGTGTCACAAACACTTTCCAAGATGGTGACCCCCTGTGACAAGTTTCAAGTCCTGGATCATTGCTGCTATTGACAAGCTGAAGCTTTAGCCTCCTGCAATAAGTTCACTATATACAATATGGTATTTTTAGCCATATTCATTCTAAGGTTTAAGTTCTCCTTTAATAAAAATCCATAAAGGATATGGTGGGCTTTAGCCAGCCTTTAATCCATCGGGTTCTAAACATTCATGGCTTTATAAAGAAGAATTTAGGAGAAGTTTACAAGTTCTTCAACCATGGTTGGCTTTGCATGCTTAGCACCAGGTTGAGGATACAATGTTCCCTTCCATGACAAATTTGTAGACTTTGGGGATGAGTTAGCATGAGACTAGTTGGGGTTGAGGGGTTTAGTTTACACTACAAGGGGTAGATTCATCAAAGAGTGAAGTTAAGAGTGAAGTTCCGCCACTAGAGGGAAATTTCACAGCTCTCAATTCATTTCTATGGGATTTTTAAAGGCGTATTCATCAAAGGGTGAACTTTTACTTCACCCATTGATGAATACGCCTTGCAAAATCCCATAGAAATGAATTGAGAGCTGTGGAATTTCCCTCTAGTGGCGGAACTTCACTCTTTGATGAATCTACCCCAAGTGTCTAGTGCTTTATCTCACTACAGTAAAAAAGGCACAAGAAAGGGATTAGTCCATGAAATGCCACATTCAGTAAAATAAATTCCTCCTCCATGCTCCAGCTCTACTGTTGCTTACTTTTGCTGCAAAAAGTGTGGCTCCAAAGAAAGCCCATTTCCTAGCCACAGTCAGGTAAATCCGTACACAGTCCGAGCCGCTGTGGCCTCGAAGAGCCATCCACCTGGTTGCCAAACGCTGCTGAAGTTGCCTATGAAAAGCCATTAAATTGTCATTAGAAATGGTCTACTTTGGCATGGTCCAATCTGAAGAAACTCCGTGGACCTCCCACCAAAAGGCGTCCGGAGCTGTAGACATGGGAAGCCTTAGGCTGAGATTTGGGATGAACGTTATACTTTTTCTCAAATAAAATAGGTCTCATCTGGAGAACAGTTTAGGGTCACTTTTACAGATAACGGCAACATGCAACAGTTGGGGTATAAAACATTTTAAAAACATTCTCACTTGAGCTGTTCTTCAGAACAGTCATCTTTATATCTCTTTGGGTAGAATTTCTCCAAGGCTTGCTTTACTGCTTGGCCGGACTTCCCTTGACACGGCGCAGTTTGCGATGGACGTTCAAAGTCTCCACTTTCTACCTGCACCAACGGGAGTAAAAGTCGTCTAAGGAGTAAAGATCTCAACATTGTATCTACTTAACTGTGACCCTCTCCTAGGATCGGCTTTAGGCTCTGATAGGTCAACTTCAGAGGTCTTCAGAAGACTTAAAGGAGAACTAAATCCTAAAAATGAATGTGGCAGAAAGGGATAAAGCAACTCTGCATTTACAGATACAGGTATGGGACTTGTTATCCGGAATGCTCAGGACCTGGGGTTTTCTGGATAAGGAATCTTTCAGTGGTTTGGATCTTCATATCTTAAGTTTTTAAAAACATTTAAAGGGGTATTGTCATGGTAAAACATTTTATTCGAAACAATGTCGCAATGTCGCCAAACGAGCAGATCTCTCCCCAATATGTACACATTGAAGTAGGACATATCAGGCTGATCTGATCGAGGACCCTAGGGCCCAACGCTTGGATCAGAATGGAGGCCAAACGAGCAGCTGGATCACGGGACTGTATCAACGAAAAGATCAGATGAGATTTTTTTACTTGCCTGATCAACATCTGCCCAACTTTCGGCCAGATATGGATCCCTGTCGATGGACCCACACATGGGTCAATAAGCTGCCGTCTTAGTCTGCCCTTGTATGGGGGCTTTAAGGAAGCTGTTATCTGGTTACCTTCCCATTGTTCTGTTGTTAGGCTGCTGGGGGGTGGGGAAGGGAGGTAGAGAGATCACTTCAACTTGCAGTAGAGCAGTAAAGAGTGACTGAAGTTTATCAGAGCACAAGTCACATGACTGGGGGCAGCTGGGAAACTGACAATATGTCCAGCCCCATGTCAGATTTCAAAATGAAATATAAAAAAATCCGTTTGCTCTTTTGAGAAATGGATTTCAGTGCAGAATTCTGCTGGAACAGCACTATTAACTGATGTGTTTTGAAAAAAAACTTTCCCGTGACAGTATCCCTTTAAGGTATGACGATCTAAATTATGTATAGGTCTGTTATCCAGAAAACCCCAGGTCCTGAGCATTCTGGATTCTGCAAGTTATGGGGCGTTTGCCCAGGGCCCACTGCGCCAAAAAATAGAGGGGGCGGGCGAGACGCAGGGAGTGAGATGGAGGGAGGGAGGGGACGCACACAGGGAGGAAATTCAGGGAGGGGGGGCAGGACCAGTTTTTTGTGGGCACGTGCCAGGGGTATTTTGGGCTCACTAGTTTGTTTTTACCCAGGGCCCACCAAGGCCTTAAAACAGCCCTGATTGTTTACTGTCTTTTTAAAATGATAATTGGGATATAAATGATACTATATTTTATTATGTTTGCCTCTCATTCGCCCCTGTTGCTATATCACTATAAAAGAAGCACATGGTAATTCTATGTATTTTCATTTAAGAAAAGAAGAAAAAAAAAGTTAAAATCGCTAAGAGCGGAGAAAAGTTTTGTTTGCTGGTTTTATGAAACCCACTGCTATTAGTCTCCGCACCAGACACATTATGGCTCTGATTGTCCCATTATGACAATGGTCCCGGTCCCTTGTTGTTCCACATGTGCTATTCCCCTGCCCCGAGCACAGGCCCAGCCGTGAGATTAACCGCTGTGTTTTCTTTTTACTTATAAAGACTTGAAATTGTATAATGAATGGTTAATGCCCTTGTGGCGCATTAGCTAAATGCTTCATTAAACGTAATTGCGGAGGAAATGGCATAAAAAAAAGGAAGGCGCAGCTTCTCTGTCGGAGGTTACCTGGGCCAAGAGTGCCGCCAATTCCAGTGCCAACTCCTTATTGACTGGGAACATTCCATTAACTACTTTATCGTTTGTCTGGTACGTTAATAGCAGCTTTTCTTTCTCCGTTTCTCCCCGCGTTTGTGCGGCAAAGCAGAGTCTGGAGAGGAAAAAAAAAAAACCACACACATTAAAAGGAGAATATTAAAGGGATACTGTCATGGGAAAAACATGTTTTATTTCAAAATGCATCTGCTCCAGTAGAATTCTGCACTGAAATATACTGAAATCCAAAAAATGGGGCTTGACATATTGTAGGTTTCCGAGCTGCCCCCAGTCATGTGACTTGTGCTCTGATAAAACTTCAGTCACGCTTTACTGCTGTATCCCAACTAAGAGATAATTAATCCTTATTGGAAGCAAAACCAGCCTATTGGGTTTATTTCATGTTTATATGATTTTCTAGTAGACTTAAGGCAGGGGTCCCCAACCTTTTTTGCTCTTGAGCCACATTTAAATTTAAAAAAGAGTTGGAGAGCAACACAAGCATGAAAAAGTCCATGTGGATGTCAAATAAGAGCTCTGATTGGCTTTTTGGTAGCCCCTATATGGACTGGCAGCCTACAGGAGAGAATGTTTGGCAGGACATCTGTTTTTTATACAACCAAAACTTGCCTCTAAGCCAGTAATTCAAAAATAATCACCTGTTTTGAGGCCACTGAGAGCAACATCCAAGGGGTTGGAGAGCAACATGTTACTCAAGAGCTACTGGTTGGGGATCACTGACTTAAGGTATAGAGACCTAAATTATGGAAAGATTCATTATCCAGAAACCCCAGGCCTCGAGCATTCTGGATAACAGCTCCCATACTTGTACCTCAATGCTGCAAAAAGCCCAAATCCAAAAATCTGCCATCTCAACCCAGTTGAGGTCCTGTATAAGTAAATGGCAGAGGTCCTTATGCCAAATGGAAGGTATCATGGTCTGCGCTGGTTTTGAGGCAAAAAAAATAAATAGCTTTTTGGGATAAAAAAAGAAAAATCTTACTATTCAGGTTTACTCACAATTTTTTGAAGTTTGTTACGGATACAATAAAATCAAGTTAATTTATTAATAAACAATTTGGCATGGGAGTTTATTTAAACTTTTTTTATTGGGACAATGAGATAAATTTGGATTTTAGTAAATAACCACGGCAGTAAACTGTTAATAAAAAAAACACTTGCAGATTGGCTGCTCCAGGTGCAGGATGCATAGGAAATAGGAGCAGATTTAACGGGTTGTTCACCTTTAAATTAACTGTTAGTATGATGTAGAGAGGGAAATTCTGAGGCAATTTGCAATTGGTTTTCATTTTTTATTATTTGTGGTTTTTTTACTTATTTAGCTTTTTATTCAGCGGCTCTCCAGTTTGTAACTTCAGCCCTCTGGTTGCTAGGGTCCAAATTCCCCTAGCAACCATGAACTGATTGGAATACGAGACTGGAATATGAATAGGAGAGGCCTGAATAGAAAGAGAAGTAATAAAAAGTAGCAATAACAATACATCTATAGTCTTACAGAGCATTTGTTTTTTAGATGGGGTCAGCGACCTCCATTTGAAAGCTGGAAAGAGTCAGAAGAAGAAAAACTATTAGAAAAAAATGAAGACCAATTGAAAAGTTGCTTGGAAAAATTCTATAAATACTAAAAGTTCACTTGAAGATGAACCACCCCTTAATATCAGAAGAGATATTTCCGCACCTGTTCTTGTAGGTGAGCCGTACTGTGCGGGAGCCATCGCATTTCCCAGGGTGCTGCTCTTTGGACGCCTGCTCCCATTTTGAGATGATGTCACAGATCTAAGACAAAGAGGTATTTTAGAATAGACTAAATCACGTGTGTGGGGCCACGGTTTTACATTGGTGGGCTCATTTATCAACAGTGAGCAAAGTTGCCTGTGGGCAGTAACCCATAGCAACCAATCAGCTCTTGACCTTTTTCAGGCAGCTGCAGGTAGAACGAGGGCAATTTTTTTTAAATGACCCCCTTGACTGTTTTTATGACCAGAATTTTCTGTTTGCCCATGTTTCTAACGGGGGTCTTGACTAGACTATAAATCCTAACTGACAGGGGATGCTGGGAAGATTTATGTGCAAGACCTGCCCAGCCTTGAGCTGGAGAAGAGTGAAGCGGGAAATATCTGCCTTTGCTATTCTCTATTTTTGGTAAGTGTTTGGGCAGGTTCATAGACGATAAAAAGCTCTATTTACTTTGAGGTTCCACTGTAGGCAGTGCTCAAATTGTTTTCCTGAAGGATCATCTGTAAAGAGAGCGAATCCCGAGAGCCCCGGCTTCCTCGTGCCAATGTCCTGGTTGAGCGTATAAAGGAATTCTTCTACTGTGGTCGATGCATCAAATCCAACCACCTGAAAGAAACATGAAGCACATAAAGTACATTTTGAATTTTAGAATGTCAAGGCTTCCATTCTAACAATGGTTTTGTTCCAGCGTAAACCCTACCCAAGAACCACTCATTTAGCTTTTGGATGCCACCCTGTAAGGATTCACAGACAGGAGCCAACGTGCTGGATAATTTGAAAGGTGTTTAATAAACAAAAATATGAAAAGACCTTTGCAGAAAAACACAAGTCCAGGTAAGGCGGCAGACAAAACAGATGAGGGACAGGCCAAAAGTCAGGACGGGCAGAGTTCATACAGTGTCAAAAAACAGACTGAGGTCAATACCTGGAGATAGTGATGGGCGAATTTATTCGCTAAGCTCGAATTCGCGGCGAAATCCTGTGATTCACGGCCGGTGAATAAATTCGCGAAACGGCCGTGAAAATTCGCCGACATCAATTTCCCATTTTCAAGAAGTTTTTCGTGAAAACTTTTCGAAATTCACAAATTTATAGTGTAAACGTTCGAAATTCACGAATTTATAGTGAAAACGTTTGAATTTCATGATTTTAGTGGAATAGTTCAAAATTCACGAATTTATAGTGAAATTGCTTGAAATTCACGAATATATAGTGAAATTGCTTGAAAATTCACGAAATTCACGAATTTATAGTGAAATTGCTTGAAATTCACGTATTTATAGTGAAGTAGTTCGAATTTCACAAATTTTTCGTGAGAACAGCTAAATTTCAAAAAATTTTCGAGAAAACTGTAAAATTTCACAAATTTTTTGTGAAATTTCCGATTTTGATATTTTCGTACCCCAGATTCGCCCATCACTACCGGGAGATCCAAAAATCAAGTAACAGGGAGCAGATATGAAAAAGAGCGGGGAAACAAGGCTGGAACAAGACAAGATTTACCAGGAGCAGGAAAACAGGAACAAGAACACAATCAGGATAACACAAAGTCGCCTTTGTTGCCTTATATCACATTGCTAATCTGGTTTCTGCTTCTTCAAAAAATCATCTTCCTTCAGGAACATGTCATCTGCCGATTATCATGCTCCAAGCCGCTACTTGTATTGGCCGCAGTGTGTTTTGGTTTCTTGTGTCTGTAGGCGGTCTGCAATGTTGTTACGCAGTTTACCTGCCTTTTTGGGTCCCCAAGTTGTTGTGGCAGCGAGGGCCTCAGGGGTAGCAGTGTGAGGGGGAGCCGGAGATGTTGTTTGTTCTTCTCCCCTTGGTTTACCCTCACTTTCCACTTGTATGTGGTCCTTTTTTTGCCGGGTCAAAAACAGTTTTTTTGCTTGTGGTGAGGAGTTCTTTCTAAAAAGCGGCCATCTTTAGGGCCCGCCCCTTGGAGGTAAATGCAAATTTTTAAGAATCTAATTTTAATTTTTAAATGAAAGTAAAAATTGTCAGCCTTTTGGGAGATTAGACTGAGAACTGATTTGGTCTGACCACAGATAGAAACTGAACTAGTCGCCAGGACCTGTATAACAAGATATTGCTGTTTTTTATTTTATTGAACCTCTGAGCAAACCAGTGCAAATAATACCAAAAAAGGGCTAAGTACATAAAAACCTCAAGGTCACCAGGCAAAAGGCACAAAATAACCTGAAGTCTCCCATCTTACCGAAGCTATGGGGGCCCCTTTGTCCATGACCTCCTTGCAATGGTCTTCAGACCCTTCACCACAAGGCTAGTGGGTCCCTTTTCTCCTTCCCCCTCAAGCCATAAGGAATATGAAGGGTTGGAAACAACAAATGCCCTCTGAAAGGGGCCAACGTTTTTATTCCCACAGTGGGGCTGGATTCAATGGGGTTCAAGGAGCCTAAAGGACTCACATCACCCCCCCATTGGTGCTTTGACCTAGAGGTCTATTGCACCAAATCCAATTAAGTGCAAACAAGTTAAAAGTACCGAGTTAATCATTAAACGTGATCAATGTGGTCTCGGTTTGATCGGCGTATTTTAAAAATTCTTGCCCAATTCGGTGCCAAAAGGCTGGGATTAAGATCAAGTGAAATGCATGAAGTGCACTAGTGCCGTGCTCACAGATAAAAGTTCAGGGCCTGTGAGGTAAGTCTTTGGGTTCAAAAAAAGCCTGGGCTCCAAAGCAACACGGCCCGTGGCAACAGTCAAGTGGTTCTCCATTGTCTCAGTGGGGTTGGCATCTTCTCCAATGTTAAACTGTTAAAAGCATCTGTTAAAAGAACAGATGCTACACTTGGGGGCAAATTTACTATTATTCCAGGAAATTAGCTCAACCAAATTCGCAATTCGATAAGCTTTCGACCATCATTTTGCTCGATATCCGATTTCTTGATGAATTGGTACGATCTGTTCGATTTCACGAAAAAATCGTGAAATTTCATTTTAGCGTCCAAAAAATTCGTATGATTTGAAAGATCGAACGCTCCGATCCTACGAATGGTATTGGAGCAGGACTTAGTCTCAGAAGCCTATGGGGGGCTTGAATATGGCTAAGTAGGCAGTCGAATAATTTAAAAATTTTGATTCTTTCGATCATCGAATGATTGAATTATCGAATATCCGATCTATTCGATATTCGTGAATCGAAGAGGCCAGATTTGCATATTCGATTTCACGAAAAAATTCGTACGATCGTTATTCGATCGAACTTCGATCATTTCACGTGAATTTCGTAAATCGGCCCCAAAAGGCTGACATTCCTGTTAGTGTACTTGAAGCCGCAATGATCTCTGCAAGGTCCAGCAATGGCGGTCACTTTAAACATGTCCACATATTTACTCTGCTCATGGAACGCCGAAAGTCCTACCCCATCCCAACCTCCAATCTAATCTTGTTTAATATTTGCAGCATGAAAGTACACAAAGAAAAACACATTTTAAAAGCCTTTCAGATGAGAACGAAACTGAATTATCTCTGAATTAGTTTTGAAAGCCAATAAGGAAACAAACAGCGTATTCATTTAATGAGTTAAATTAGCCCCATTATTTTATTCTTGTGTCTGTCTTTGAGTTTGGTTTATTCTGTTCAATCTTCTTGCATTAGAAGATAAGGACAGGTGAAGTGGTTAGAGAACACCAACCACCAAAAAATATTTGAAACTTAAGTAACTACTGAGTTTTTGGAAACATTTAGAACAGTCCTTCGTTGGGTTGGGTGCCGGCAGTTGGGGGAGACTGGTCAGGAATAAAGTCATTAAGAAAATGTTGGTGCACAGGCTGAATTGTAAAATGTTCTCTTCTGACTCTTCTGATCTGCTTTTCTAAAGCAGAGTAAGACACTAAATCCATGTAGGTCGATTACACATACAACATATGATATAGCATTTTCTACTCTGGATAATGGTATGTTTGTGCAACATAAAGGCTACACATGTATGGGATCCGTTATCCGGAAAACCATTATCCAGAAAGCCTCGAATTACGAAAAGGCCATCTCCCATAGATTCCATTTTATCCAAATAATCCAAAATTTTATTTCTCTGTAATAATAAAACAGTAGTACTTGTACTTGACTCAAACTAAGATATAATTAATTCTTATTGGAAGCAAAACCAGTTTATTTAATGTTTTAACGATTACATGAGACCCATTATACAGAAAACCCCAGGTCCCGAGCATTCTGGATAAAAGGTTCCATACCTTTATAATAAACCGAGGCGGAGCAGTGCTGTTTCAGACCACAGTGTTGGAGAATGACAAACATTTGTGACTGCAGAACCCAACATCATTCATCCAAGGTTTATTCACCTGTTGGCCAACCTCATGCTCAAAGTCTTTCGAGTTGTACTTCAATGGTGATCTAAGTCCACCCAAGTGTATGGACTGTTTGTATAATATCTATTGGTATTATTAGCGAATAAAATTCTGTTTATGCAGATACCCCTGGGAGTTCTCCTGACTTGGATGGACTCTGTTCTCAAGCTAGTCTTGGTCACTACTACCCTGGCCTTGAGACAGAGAAACCCGTTTGGCAGTAAGAGCAGTTCTTTCTTTTTCTGTGCTATGAACCCTTTTACTTCTGTACTTGTACTTTCTCATGTCATAAGTTCCAAAATCTATAAAAACTCTGTAATTTGTTTGTTTGTGGTTATGGCTCTTTGTCAGTTTGGAATCCATGGAGCTTGTTTCAAATAAACTTTGTCTTACACCTCAAGTGGTCTCCAGTTCCTGGGATTCCAAGACAGTTCCATTAACAATTACTGCTTTATTGGAGAACCCATAGATCCATGTCTGTATTAGAAATGAGTAAAGGGAATGTTAACGGCCCTTTTTCCGCAAAAAATGTTTGTAACCAATGTGGGTAACCAATCACACATGGCCAGAGCTCCCCTGAACAGCTTTAGAAAGCAGCCAACCAGAAGTGTAGTAGTACGACTATAGTTTTTGGGAAACTTTACATTGAAGCAGTACTTAAGTAGTAATTTTTTATGATGTATGATACAATAACACCTGTTCTTGACTTTCTATGTCCCATTCAAGGGCAAATGTCTTAAGGTATTGATGGCATTCAGCATCCGATGGTTAATATTTTCATGATTTCAAGGTTACCTACACCAGACATTGTGATGTCTCCTTATCTGTTGACAAAGTCCATATAGATCCCACAGGCAGTGATACCACAACTGGGAAGCTGGACTTACATGAGAATGGATATTTGTTAAAGCTTGAGATAAGGAGGCAGGGGGAATTCTGGGAACTTACACTAAACACACCAATACATGGATAGCTAGATACTTAGGGTGTAAGTCCTACAGGCCATGGACCTTCTTACTGTGTACACTGTAAGCACCTTCACCAAAACATTCTACTACTGGACTTACATCTAAAGGGACAGTACCCAATTTTAGCACAGCTCTCATATACCCATGCAAAATCCACTGGCTCTCTCATTATTTGGGTCTTAAACTGAGTTATTTAGGAAGAGAAAATGGACTAGTGGTCTTCATTTAATTTTAATTGAGCAATATGGAAGATAGAGAGGTAAAATATTTGACTGTTCTGCACAGAGCAGAGGGAAGTTACGACGTACCTGATATGTTCCATTCATGAAATGCACAGGGATGCTGAATGGTAAGGAGTGGTGATACGGGTTCCTCAGGAGAATGGAGAGGATTTCCATCCTGGAAGGTTTGGCCTGGCGGTCTCCATTCTGGTGACTCCTCTCCACACATCGCTGGCAGTAAATGGCATATTTCCCTGCTTCAGTCCTGGGAAAAGAATGAGAAGATGGTGTTGCTGGATTATACAACTCCCCATGGATAATGGTTCAGTAATCTCCTACAGTCTGCGGAACCAGCGCGGGTCCATTAAGGGTGGAGGCACAGGGGGGAGATTTTGTCACCTGGGGACAAATCTCCTCTTCTTTGGGGGCGACAATCTGGCGAAGGCAGAGAAAGGCAGTTTGGGCAGATTGCCGCCCTGAAGAAGAGGAGATTTGTCGCTGGGGCAGCTAATCTTCCTGAATCTGCTCGTGTGCCCTGACCCTGGGGAAATTCACCTTCATTAGCAAAACTGTAATAACTAGAAAAAAACACCAAAATATGTTCAAATGTTGTAAAATTAACATGGTAATTAGGGGTTGTGGCCACAAAAATGGGCATGGTCAAAAACATTGAAAAAACTTTTTTGGTCCTCTTTTTATTTCCAAAATGTTGGGAGTTATGTTTCCTGGATTTCAGTTCTCTTGGCTTTCTTTCCTAATTCCTGAACCAGCAAGTGTGTTTAGTTGTAATATTGGTGTGTAGGTGCATCTCAGGTCATTTTGCCTGGTCATGTGCTTTCAGAAAGAGCCAGCACTTTAGGATGGAACTGCTTTCTGGCAGGCTGTTGTTTTTCCTTCTCAATGTAACTGAATAGTACGCAGTGGGACCTGGGTTTTACTATTGAGTGTTGTTCTTAGATCTACCAGGCAGCTGTTATCTTGTGTTAGGGAGCTGTTATCTGGTTACCTTCCCATTGTTCTGTTGTTAGGCTGCTGGGGGAGGGGTGATATCACTCCAACTTGCAGTACAGCAGTAAAGAGTGATTGAAGTTTATCAGAGCACAAGTCACATGACTTGGGGCAGCAGGGAAATTTACAATATGTCTAGCCCCATGTCAGATTTCAAAATGAAATATAAAAAAAAATCATCTATAATCACCTTAAGGGTAGAACTACACGGCCGAACTACGTGCATTTCGACGCATGTGTCACATTGGATGTTCTAATGTTAGTAATAGGAATGTTGAATGTAAAAGCTGATCTCATCAGAAACGGCTGCAGCGTCAGCATCCGACGTGTCGTGTCGTATGAATTCAGCTTCTACATGTGACATTCCTATTACTTAAATTATAACCAGCGCATACAACGCGGCACCTGCGTTTTGTTGCATTGCGTCGGATCACAGGTAAATCTGCCATGTAGTTCTACCCTTAAGGTGATTATAGATACAGGCCTAATGTGGTGTTGACAGTTGCAGCCCCCTGCAACATCCAGCAGCAGTTGCTGTGTGAACTGACTCATAGAGAACAATGATAACTAACTGCTGGAGAGACACAGGATGGCAGTTAAGGTACGATTTGCACAGCTGGAATATTCTGGGACGCTGAAGGGACAGAACGATCCAAAACAAATACCTGCTATCAGCATTTTTGCTCAGGTAAAGCTTCAGCAGCCAGATATATGGGTACTGGGGAAGGAAGAGTCCAGTGCAGAGAGCGAGTAGCTGCCAACCCTTTAAAAGACAGAGGGAAATGAGTTTGTCAATGATTTACTACATCTCTTCCATACTGACATATATATATATATATATATATATATGGGGATGCATGTGATTTGGCACCTGGATGGGGCTGGCCTGGTTGTTCGGCTGCCTGTGCCTCGTCTGTTTAATCAGCTGACAGTACATCTCATTCTGCAGCTCCGGGTGGGTCAGACAAACCTGCAGGGCACTCTGGGCCAGGGACACGTGGTAGTCAATGGCCGGCGAATCCACAGCCGCATTGAGGAATAACTGACAGGTCTGCAATCAGAATTCACATTGAAGAACAACACACAACTCTTGTCTGAACTAATTGCCAATGATAACAATTTACCGATGGGTACCATATATTTTAATTTGAATATGAACATATTTTATACTACAATTAACTTCAATATACAACAGTGAAAATAACTGCTAGTTTAATGCTAGTTTAATGTGATCTACTTTTATTTCTTAAGCTGCGCTGCCCCCTAGTGGTCTTCCTCAGTGGAAGGTGGCACAGTGCAAACAGGTAGAAGAAAGTAGAAGTAGCAGTAGAAGGCAGAAGAAGAGGAACTATCCCGAAAATTAAAACTTCATATAAGTTTCGTCATACTGAAATATGAAACTTTCCAGAAACAATAAATTCGGCAACATTTCACCCTGGCGAAAATTCGCTGGCGTCTCGTTTTGGACGCCGGCACCCATTGCCAGCGTTGTTTTTTTCCCCAATGCCGTCAATGGGTGCCGGCGTCCAAAAACAGATGCACGGGTCCAAAACGAGACGTAGTGACGCCGATTCGCCCATCGCTATCTATCAAGTTTACCTTCACTATCTTCCGCTTCATTATTTCTTCATGCAGGAGTTGGGAGTCTGGTTTTCATAGACAATTACATCCAATATATCTTATAGGGGGGCTCCTTTCCTAGCAGATGTATTAGAGCTCACTCAAATAACTGATTCCAGTACAAATCCTGCATGTAGAGAGACATGATGTCTGGTGAGTTTAATAGAGTGAGCTCTAATACATCTTCTAGGCAAAAGGAGCCCCCCTATAAGATATATTGGATGTAACTGTCAATGAATATCTGACACCCAACTGCTGCATGTAGAGAGACATGATGTCTGGTGAGTTTAATAGAGTGAGCTCTAATACATCTTCTAGGCAAAAGGAGCCCCCCTATAAGATATATTGTATGTAACTGTCAATGAATATCTGACACCCAACTGATGCATGAAGACATAATGAAGAGAAAGATGCTGACAGGAAGACTGAAGAGTAACCTGTTTATTTCAGCAATGGGTCAGAATATTTAATTGATCTAAAGCTCATGTTAAACTTTCATTTTCACAATAATTCCCCTGTACTTTTCTGGGGTTTTTTTTAGTGATCCCTGTACATATACTGTATACATGTATGGGAATCCATGTTCCGGGAAAACCGTTATCCAGAAAGATGGAGAGACCGTCTCTCATATATTATTATCCAAATGATTTCCTTTTTCTGTGTAATAATAAAACAGTAACGTGTACTTGATCCCAACTAAGATATAATTAATCCTTATTGGAAGCAAAACCAGCCTATTGGCTTTATTTCATGTTTATATGATTTTCTAGTAGAATTAAGGTATGAAGATCTAAATTACAGAAAGATGTTATCCAGAATATCCCAGGTCCCGAGCATTCTGGATACCAGGTTCCATAACTGTATACAATTGCTATGCAATTGTCAGGCTTTGTAGGTGGAAGAGATTTGTAGAAGGATGACCTCTCCTACACCTCCCACTGAGGAAGCAGGCACTGAGGTTAGGACAGGACTGCCCCTAGTGGAGGAGTGGCAGGAGTGCCGGAAAATGTCCAATATCAAAACCCAAATCGTAGAACTGGAGAGTGGTCGAAAACAAGCCGGGGTCAGAGGGAGAAGAGCAGGTAGCAGTATCCAGGTAACAGGCCGAGGTCAAGGGAGTAGAGCAGGCAGCAATATCCAGAAAACAGGCCGAGGTCGAAGGGAGTAGAGCAGGCAGCAATATCCAGGAAACAGGCCGAGTCGGTACACAGGAAAACTTCAATTGAATAGAATAGCTTGGTGAAAAACACAGGAGCGATGATCACTTCGCAAGGATTTCCAGTAATTGGCGTCAATTTAAACCCCTTGCGCATGCGTCAACTTTGGCGCCAGCGTGCGCATTGACGCCCGCGTACGTACTGACGCCCGCGTGCGTACTGACGCCCGCGCGCGCATTGACGCCCGCGTACGTCTTGACGCCCGCGTACGTCTTGACGCCCGCGTTTGTCTTGACGCCCGCGTTTGACTTGACGCCCCAGAGTCCTGGATGCCATCTTGCTGAAGGGCAGAAGGAGGATCCTTATAGCAATATGCCCAACGTTTACCTGTGTTATCACATACTCACCCCGTTACAAAGGTTTTGGGGGTCACGCTACTCTACACTCCTATTCAGGGGCTACCTGTTTGGGTTGTCTTTTCTCACTCTCTGACCTACTCTAAAAGAAGGCTGACCGGGGGAACCAAACATACAATTCTGACGCCACAGTAAAACTAGACAAATATTAATTAGACATTGACAAATTAGTCCTTCGTTTAGGTGCATGCTGAGGAATGCTTTGTTCTGCGCAGCCATACAGTATGAATCTATATGAATTGCACATTTGGGGATTTTATATGTGTTTGCTTTTGAAGGAATGAGGTAGCAACTCTAGATATCCCATATAATGCTCATTTTGGTATGCAAGTACACGCCCAAGCTGAAGGGTGATATAAAGGCATTTTTGGGTGGAAATGCACATGTATCACTTTACCTTAAATAATTTAATTGCTTCTGTTTGTAGCGCTTCCGAAGGCAAAGTGGTGAGTGCAGAAGTTATAGCTTCTTTACTGTGGCAGAGAACAGGATGCCTCCAAATCTGGGTGCCTGAATGGGGAGAAATGCATTATAAATAGCCTTCAGCCTACAGAGGTGCATCTGCTGGGGGTTTATAGTGCTCATTTGTCACCTGATTGACAGCCACAATAGCCCAGTCACTTACAGTACTGGATTGCTTCTGTAATCCAAAATGTATTTATATTTAATAGAAAGACCCCTACAAAGCAGATTTTATATTAAATCAGTGATCCCCAACCAGTAGCTCGTGAGTAACATGTTGCTCTCCAACCCCTTGGATGTTGCTCCCAGTGGCCTCAAAGCAGGTGCTGATTTTTGAATTACTAGCTTAGAGGCAAGTTTTGGTTGTATAAAAAACAGATGTCCTGCCAAACATTCTCTCCTGTAGGCTGCCAGTCCATATAGGGGCTAACAAAAAGCCAATCAGAGCTCTTATTTGACATCCCCATGGACTTTTTCATGCTTGTGTTGCTCTCCAACTCTTTTTTAAATTTAAATGTGGCTCACGAGCAAAAAAGGTTGGGGACCCCTGTTGTAAATGAACCAAGCCCTGTGTTTTCCATTTGTTGCTCCCCAACCCCTTGGATGTTGCTCCCAGTGGCCTCAAAGCAGGTGCTTGGTTTTGAATTCTAGGCTTGGAGGCAAGTTTTGGTTGCCAGCAACCAGCTGTTGCCTCCTGTAGGCTGCCAGTCAACATAGGGTCTACCAAACAGCCAATCACAGCCCTTATTTGGAATCTCCAGGAACTTTTTTTCATTCTTCTGTTGCTCCCCAACTCTTTTTACATTCAATTGTAGCTCAAAGTTAAAAAGTTGCCAGGTAGTATAGAGACAGTGTATGTAGATGATTGCGCTGACCAATTCAGTTGTACCTAGCCATGCAACAGATATCCTTGCCCCCTAATAAAAAGGAGGTCAGTAAATCCTTTTTTCATTAGGAAGAAATAACAGTATCAAGATCCACAGGAGGTTGAGGACAATGATGCTTTAGGTGAGATTCTCCTAAATACATTGCTACTTACATGGTTCTCCTTCGGAACTCAAAAGCTTGCAAACCAGCTGCTCAAACTCAGTCCCCACGATGACACCAGTCATTCCAGCGGCCATGGTTAAGTGATAATGCCAGGTCTCCTAGGATGACAAAAAGAATCACATGAGGGGGTTGACCCCCTTTACAAAAGCATATTTAAAGAGTAGAAATTGAATACAAGGCTTTTCTTAGAAATCCAAAGTGTAATCAGATTGCCATTTAATATAATTATATTGTTATTATTTCTATAGCACCAACACTTTACCCATGTAGTTCACAAGCCCTTTCCCCAGTCAAGCTCATACATACATACATACATACATAAAAGGTTGGATTTTTTGACTCAAGCCCTCCTTGGAGGACCAAACAATGTATCAGTCATAGTTCCAATTACATCTATGACAGCAAATAAGTCTTCAAAAAACACAAGTGGAACATACAAACTACATGCAGAGAGTATGCTTTGAACTTGACCTAGTATCTCTGATGTTAGCAGGAGGAGGTAGAACAATGGGGAAGTCAAGTAGATTTTTACACACAGGTGCTTGTTGCGTATTTCAAGTGGGGTTGAAGGATATTCAGAGAACCATATAAACCAAGACAAATCAATATTCTACATCAAGGCTGTCCAACAAGAGGTCAACATGCCATATGTAGCCTTCTAATGTATTTTTGCCTCTGGGCCAGTTAATAAAAGATGAATGGCCTTGTTCTAGATCAAGGGTATCTTCTTGTAGATACAGGGATTAGGTGAAGTTGTATTTTAGATCAACCTAAAGGTTACAAAAGTTCTAAAAGGCTCCTTCAGCCAACTACAATGGGGTGCACTTCTGTAGACCTCTCTATCAGCCAATGCCATGAAATAAAGTTAAACTAAAGTTATCTTACTTTCTCATGCTTGGATCCAATAAGGAGGTATGTGGGATCTTGCTCTTTGGGGTGAATCACAATGGTGTAATGGGTTGTTAACAAACTCCGTCCACTGGTCTCATAATCTTCATCAGAATCGCAGGATCTGTCCACTTCCTCAACTTTTGCTTCCCAAAGTTTTATTTGTCCTAAAGGAAACTACAATACATACAAAAGGCTAGATAACTATTCATTTAAAAACATTGAGGCACTAGCTAAATACTTCAGGGTGGAGGAGCTACTACTCAGTTAAGGAATCCAAGAGGGAACTAGCATTGATTAAGAAGTGTCCTCCAGTGGGCGAATTATCATGGAAAATGGTGTCTTGAATGCTTGGTTTAGAAGACAATTACTTTTTGAATTAAACATCTCTCAGATATGAGACTACCCTTTATGATTGGTTTCTATAATGAACCTTTAAATGGAAAAAAAGGCCAAGCCCATAAATTACAATCTCCACAGTCAGCCATTTTTTTATGAAGCCAAGGAAGACCCTTGGGAACAAGTGTTTCCTACGTAGCAGGTATCAATCTGACTACACATACCTTTTCCTCCTGACTGCGGAAGTAATACAAGGTTTTGCCAACCAACGTACACCAGACTCGCTTTGAATATCCATGTTTAACCTGTAATATACACCATAAACATTATTCATAGTTTTTTGTAAAAATCCATACAATTGAGGCCATGCACCTGATCCATTTGACTGTGTGCATAAGATCCACCCCTTTTGAGTTTCACCATTTTTCGGACTGTACAGGGTACAGAAATTGATTGGGAGGTAAGCATTTCTTCCAGCAAGAAAAGAGGGTGCATACCAAGCATTTTAACAGAGTAATTAATTTTTTTTTGTTTCATTATGTTTTACTAATGTATTCCTAAAATAGCCTTTAATGGGGGTCCATTTATTCCCTCCAACTGTAAATGGGCCCAATAATCCATTTAAATGCTTTCATTGTTTTAGGTCATAACTCTTAAAATTATCTGTTTGCCTTGTACGTTTTGCTATAAATTTCCCGGCAGTTACAAATATTTGTAGAAAAGAATGTAAAGTGCAGAGAGGGAGGCTGAAATGACCATTAATAACTGCTGTTATTGCAGGTTGAGATTTTTTTGTTATTGTGGGTATAAAAATGGGATAATATCTGTCTGCCAACAAGCAAGTGTGCAGTGAAGAAATCCAGAAAGAGATGGCAGTAGATAAGTCAGTGAGGGAGGACACTTCATCACTAGAGAGTTTCCTCTGCAGAGTCTCATCCCACGTATGTTCTGGCTTTTATCATTGAGGAAATGGTTAATGCTAAAGACAAGATATTCAAGAAAAATAATCTGTAAAATGTATAAAACCCAAGGAGGATCTGTGAAATATATTTTTATAAGCCGCTCTAAAGCTGAGCAGATTGTGCTCCCTACAGATTGTTTGGATCATATGGTTGGATCATAGAGCAGGTCAACAGACATCAGTTGGATGAAGACAACAACTGCCGTCTTGGACCAATGGCATTTCAATCCCAGCCAATAGATATCTGATATCTGATTTTTGGCAAGGTATCTGTTGGGCAGGACCCAGTGATTTTATGCTCTGGAGGGTGCCTGACATATTGGAACCCCCTTGTGTGTTTCCCTTCTCTTGTTTATATAAGAAGTCACTTTGGAGTACTATAATCAGCTTGTTTAGGAACCTTTCCCCAACCTGGCTATTAATGTGCTGAGCAAAAGTAGGCTGAGTTTGTGAGTTTGTAGTTCAGCCCACAATGGAGGCTTTTAAATAAATCATAGTTACTCCTGGTCCGGTAGGCATTTCTACATATTATATTTTTAATATAATATGTTAAAAGCAGTCATTATCTATCCTTGTTGAGGCAATCATCACCATCACCCTTCCTTCACTCCTCTTACCTTGGTAAGCAAACCCTTCACCGTCGGTTTGACATCTGGTTGTGTGAACAGCACGCTTGCTGACTGCACTTTCAGAACATTCTGCAAAACTCTGACCCATTCATCCAGGATATTGGGGGAATCTGCTGTCAGATAGTATGTGCGCTTCTCAGTCACCAACTGGCAGAAACAAAATGGCAGGTCAGGAAGGAAAACTGTATTCGACCAACACACTCGCCTTTTTGTCTATGTACAGCCGATCCCACAGATACAACAAAAAATACAGAACATGTATTTATTTGTAGACATTCCTTTCCGTCCCCTTTGCTTATGTGGTGATGGACACATAAGGGCTCATTTCTAAAAACAGCTGCATCCCCGATATTACAAAAGTATTGCAACTCATTTGGCCATGGTAGCACCCACAACAGAAATCGTAACCTTCTTCCTTACTCAACTGATGAAAAACATCTTGAAACATTTTTAGGTCCTTCAAAACTTGGTGATATTGTTCTTTTCAGGGGAGAAATTGTTAATTATGGTGAGTTACAATGCTATATGCTCCATATAATTGTTCAAAAAGTGCTAGTTTCCCCATGCTGATCATGTATATCTAATGGTTTGGGCACTCTTGCCCCGAACCCTCTGCTTGTTACACTCCACTCACTGCTTGACACCAGGGTAACTCGCCTCACTCCATTAGTGGTCTGGGTCCTGCGCCCCGTACTTGTAGCAAGGGGAGAAAGTCCTCTATAACATCAATATGGAAGTGCACTTCAAAGACCTTCTGGATGTCGTTTAAAAAGCTTTATTTCTAGATATCTAGATGGGAAATAGATGTGAAATAAAGCTTCATCCAGAAGGTCTGTGAAGTGCACGTCCATATTGGTGTTACGGACGACTCTGTGAATTTCAGATGTCACCTCTCTGAAGAGTTACCATGTGCCGTTGTGATTGTATTGTTGGAAGAGTCCACATGCCGAAAACTCCCCTACACCAGCCAGTTGAACTAAAATTTTTCAGTCCAGTTGTTTTTTTTTTAATTACTTTTATATTATATATGTTCTCATTGATCATTCATTTTTCAACAGTTTTTATGATATTTCTAAGAATAAACCACCAGATTAACATAGGACAATGTTGACTATATTGATCTTAATATATATATGTCCAACATGTCAATGACAGAACATAATGAATAACTTATTACATCAATAAGGTAACCTGAATAAACTCTCAGTGAATGTTTTCATCAATACATATACATT
This sequence comes from Xenopus borealis, assembly GCA_024363595.1. Lineage (NCBI taxonomy): Eukaryota > Metazoa > Chordata > Amphibia > Anura > Pipidae > Xenopus > Xenopus borealis. The sequence goes on from CM044439.1 coordinate 8,757,067, forward strand.
TATATGTAAATATAAGATAAATATATGGGATAGATCACCTGGACAGTTTGCTTCCCGTCACCTTTGAGGATGTGGCTGGATGAATTTAACTCAATTTGACCTTGTGGTTTCCGGATCACATCACTCTGCAAGATAAAAATGTTGACATCAACATGAGTCAAATTGGGACACCAACAGCAGAACTCACTTAAAGGCGTTGTAACCCCCTGTAAACTGTATTTGTCCACAACTGCTCAGCGGAGTGCAGTCACTCAACAAGCCGTGGTCTATCTGTAGCTGAAGCAAAGCCAACACAATAGTCCAATAACTGCACTTAAGGTCCATCTCTTGGATCAGTAGTATTTGTATATGTTTAGTAGGAAGCTGAGCTGGGGCCAGAAATAAGTTTGCAACTTTTCCTTCAATCATCTCTGAAACAGAACATCAATTAAAGCTATTTAAAGCAACTTGGTAGGGCAATGTGGTTCAACCTACTATTGTGGCATTTACGGTAATTCTTGTGGTCTTTTAGAATTCAGTGGCGCATTTTAGCATAGGAGTTCCATTGTGTAGAGAATGTAGAGGCTCCTCAGTTGGGTTTGGTGCTTCTCTGTGGCTCCTGAGGGAGATTTTGTCTCATCAGTCTCCCTTTAGTGAGGTGAGGGAGCCAGGACTATGAAGTTACACCCCTGAGATGGCTGCTGACTTTGCACCTAGAATTTTTGTCACTTCTACTCTGAATATGGGTAGGATTTGTGTGCCACAACAGGATTTTCTGCCACAACAGAGGTTCATAAGATTCACACATTTGTTTGCACAATTACAGCTTTTAGCTCTCCCACTGTCTTAGCTAAATTATACATATATAGCCCTATATTCAGTATATAGGCACAGCAGACCGGCCAGGTTGCCTAGCCCTATAGGTGTGTGCCAGAAAGAACATGTGTATGTCAAAACAGACACCGGCAGGCATCAGAAAGGACACCTGACTGCTCCCCCCGTGTGTGCATGCGTGCACCCCAGATGGACCGCACATTGCTCATCCACAGGACGGGGACAGTGGGGAAAGAAGTGAGGAGGGAAGGGGATGCAGGGGAGGAGAGCAACGGAGGGGAGAAAGCTACTGAGAGATGGGGGGAAAGTATGGGGGCCGAACCAAAGAGAGCTGCAGAAAGACAAGTGGTAGGCAGAAGACCTACCCACCGCCCCCTGTCGATGTGCCCTAGGCAGCTGCCTCTTCTGCCTACCCTAGTTCCTGCCCTGAGGTACAGTGCAGTAAATGTGCATTTTGGATACAAGGTGATAGACCTTGCTATCTGTTATTGAACTAATGGTCCAAAGGGAAAAAACACTAGATTTAGGAGGTAGGAGACCTGATAAAGGCCATTAAAGAAGCAGTAGTCAACTTTACCCAAAGTCCAGAATGTACGGCTGGTTTTACTGTAACTATAAGATATATTTGACTCAAAGGTCTGTGGATAAGTCGCTGATTGTGGATCTGTTATTGAACTTAGGTCCAAAGGGAAAAAACACAAGATTTAGGAAGTAGGAGACCTGATAAAGGCCGCTAAAGAAGCAGTAGTCAACTTTACCCAAAGTCCAGAATGTAAGGCTGGTTTTACTGTAACTATTAAATATATTTGACTCAAAGGTCTGTGGACAAGTCACTGATTGTAGATCTGTTATTGAACTAATGGTCCAAAGGGAAAAAAAACACAAGATTTAGGAGATACGAGACCTGATAAAGGCCACTAAAGAAGCAGTAGTCAACTTTACCCAAAGTCCAGAATGTAAGGCTGGTTTTACTGTAACTATTAATTATATTTGACTCAAAGGTCTGTGGAAAAGTCACTGATTGTAGATCTGTTATTGAACTAATGGTCCAAAGGGAAAAAAACACAAGATTTAGGAGGTACGAGACCTGATAAAGGCCACTAAAGAAGCAGTAGTCAACTTTACCCAAAGTCCAGAATGTAAGGCTGGTTTTACTGTAACTATTAAATATATTTGACTCAAAGGTCTGTGGAAAAGTCACTGATTGTAGATCTGTTATTGAACTAATGGTCCAAAGGGAAAAAAAACACAAGATTTAGGAGGTACGAGACCTGATAAAGGCCACTAAAGAAGTTGTAGTCAACTTTACCTAAGGCTGGATTTACTGTAACTATTAGAGATATTTGACTCAAATGTCTGTGGACAAGTTGCTGATTGTGGTTTAGATTTTAACTCGTCAGTGATCATAAAGGAGTCTCTATCCTTTATTTACTTACCATTTCCCAAACTCTCTAGATTATCAAAAAAGATAGATCAAATTTGCCAAGGCAACCAATCAAATTGTTGCATTTGTTGTTCTAAATGCAGCTGGCTTAAAATAGCCAATCATGGATCAGTTGCTATGAGTAACTGCCCAGAGGCAAAGCTGCCAAGCATTAATAGATGAGCCCCATTGTAGAGTCCAGTGTGGAACCAATTTTTGAGACCTGGACCCAACCCTTACCGCCAACCACCATTAAACAGGAGTGCTGATGCTGGAGTAAAATACAGATGATATAACACAAGAAAAGAAATATAGATGAGACCCGCAACCCGACTTGCAACCCAACCCGAAAAATGCAGACTTTCAACCCGCATCTATACCTACACTTGAAAATCCTACTGCATCCTGCAAGCTACCCGACCCGCTGCAGGACTCTACCCCACTCTATTTATCAAAGCTTTGTACAGTCATAAACCATTTGTGTTAGAGTGTAGTGTTGAGCTCTAACACCAAACTCATAGTTGCCAAGGCAAGGATTAACATTTGGGACAAGCTCTCAGAAGAGCATGGAAAATCGGTTTATTTGTGATAAGAAATTACTATAATAACTACTCTCTACAAAATAACAATAAATTGACCCCATAGCATTGCTCTCCAAAATGAGAGAAGGTTTAAAAGGTTTTCTTCACTTACTGGAGATTTGTAGTACAGCAGTTCCCCTCCTTTAAGTACGAACCATCGTCGCTTCCAAGTTTTTATTTTGCCTCCCATTTTTAGCAAATATCCAGACTTTTCTAGAAGCTCCTAAAGTGACAGTAACAGTGAAATACAATTACAAATACCTCTAAAAACATTTTAAAATGTTCATTCTTTTATATTGAAAAGTTGTTCAGAATAATTGCTTTTAAAATAAAATTGGTGGAGTTCCCCTTTAAAACAATCTGTTGAACTAAGAACGATTCAGATACAATCAGTTGCGTGAGGATAATCTCGCCCAGGCCCAACACATAATGGAATTCTGAGTGAAAATGACAGTGAATATTCACACACATATGTCTTACATTTTTGCCATTGTCATTTGATGAGGAACAGGTTTTTGGAAGCTTCTGTTCTGGTTCTGAGAATTCACTGTCGATTGAATATGCATCAGGGGGAATGGCATAATCGCTGTCTGATGTCATGGAGGAGAAGGAGATGCCTACAGGGAGACAATGTTCTTTCAGTTTGTCTTTATAATGTTATTTATTGGGGGAAAATGCAAATCCTCTACATTCAACTCCTCATGGCACTTGGAGAACAAAAGCCATGAATAAGTTACCAGCCCTGGAGAAATCTCTGCACCCCTGAACAGTACCAACACAGTCCCACAGAACCTTTGTGGCTTTGTTGCCAAAAGCATCAATAGTTGACGTCAATGGACTTCACTAAATCTATTGAGGTGCACATTTTTGGAGTAAGACCTTCAATGGAAGCCCTGACCAAAGGTTGGACTTCAAGGGGAGACCTGATCAAAGGTTGGACTTCAAGGGGAAAATGACCAAAGGTTGGACCTTCAATGGAAGACTTGACCAAAGGGTGAACTCCAAGGGGAGACCTGACCAAAGGTTGGACCTTTAATGGGAGCACTGATCAAACGTTGGGAGACCTGACCAGTTGATTTAAATTAAAGCGAGGTCTTGCACTGAAAAAATGTGTCAACCACTGCTCTATGACACCAGAATGTTTTTTAGAAGTTGTGATATTGTGGGTAGCTTTAATTGGGAGAACATAAGAGATATTTCATGGTCCTATCAATGCTTGCATATAGAACACATTAGACACTCGCCTCTCTTCAAGGCACGAGGGCTTCCTGCATCACTCTGGTTCCGACAGTCTGATTCCGAGGTCCGAGAACTTGAACGAGAACTGTCCTCCTCCTCAGAACCAGAAGAATCCTCCAGAGGACTGGTGCTAATCTGAGTTGCTTTCTATGGTACAAAACACGTAAACCCCAAGAATAAGCTTTATGGGTTTTTCAGCTCAGTACTTTTTTCCAGATAAAGTTGTGAGCCTTCCGCTACTTCTAGTACACCTAGTAACCCATGGCAACCAACCAGCAGGTAGCTGTACATATTTTTGCCACAAGCTACAGATAAAAGGGTCAGTGGCCATATTTACATTACATGATGGGGGCTATAAAGAGCAGAGATTTCATGTTTACATGGAGGTGCAATTTCTAGTTGGTTGTTAGGGTCACTGCAATTATATTTTGACTACGAGGTTTCAGTTTCATTGATATTCTTATTGTGTCTCTCTGATTTCTGCCCTCTACCATTCTGATTTCTGTACTTTCATCTGGCTCCAGATTAATTCATCCCATGAATTAATTCCTAGAAACAACAGGGTTGTCAGGGTCACTGACCCCGGCAACCGCATTTAATTTGACTACATGGCTTCAGTTTCATTGTTATTCTTATTGCTTTTCTCTGATTTATGCCCTCTACCATTCTGATTTCTGTACTTTCATCTGGCTCCAGATTAATTCATCCCATGAATTAATTCCTAGAAACAACAGGGTTGTCAGGGTCGCTGACCCCGGCAACCACACTTAATTTGACTACATGGCTTCAGTTTCATTGTTATTCTTATTGCTTCTCTCTGTATTTAGGCCCTCTATTGTTCTGATTTGTGTCATACCTAGAAACAACATGACAGTGAGACACGGTGCTAAAGTCCCCTAAACCCCTTTTCCCCAGTTACCCCTTTCAAAGTGGTGTATACTGGAGTTGTCAGGTTCTTGTATATCAGAGATGTGTAGACTCCTGATGTTGATGCTGATGTTATTAAGTTACCTGTTGGTACAGAGGGCAAAACAGATTTAGTTAGAGGCATAATATATATTAAGTGAGAATGACCCCCTACCTTAACAAGGATGGGTTTAAAGTAATAATATAATGGGAAATCAGAATTATGCACTGAAATCCATTTCTCAGAAGAGCAAACAGATTTTTTTATATTCAATCTTGAAATCTGATATGAGGCTCGAAATTTTGTCAATTTACCAGCTGCCCCTGGTCATGTGACCTGTACTTTACGATGGAACTGCTTCCTGGCAGGCTGTTGTTTTTCCTTCTCAATTTAACTGAAGGAGTCACAGTGGGACATGTTTTTTTAACATTGAGTGCTGTTCTTAGATCTACCAGGCAGCTGTTATCTTGTGTTAGGGAGCTGTTATCTGGTTACCTTCCCATTGTTCTGTTATTAGGCTGCTGGTGGGGGGGGGAGGGAGGGAGGGGTGATATCACTCCAACTTGCAGTACAGCAATAAAGAGTGATTGAAGTTTATCAGAGCTCAAGTTGACTTGGGGCACCTGGGAAACTGACAATATATCTAGCGATATATCTGCTCTTTTGAGAAATAGATTTCAATGCAGAATTCTGCTGGAGCAGCACTATTAACTGATGCATTTTGAAAAAACATTTTTTCTCATGACAGTATCCCTTTAAGGAGGTCACTGGATTCCGTGCTGGGGTAGGAACCAATTGTGCAGCTTCCATTACCGACGGTTGTAATTGTTGTCCATTGCCCACTGCACAAAATTCATTCTTACACATAATTTGATACCAACTGCAGATATTTTCCATGACAACTTCATGGCGCTTTGAAGGAGAGACAAAGACTGGCAGATGCCACTCACCTTTATTGTTAGCCTCGGAAGAAACATCAGACATTCTCATTCCTGACTTGGCGATGGCGTATATACGGTTTTCCTATGAATGAAAAATATAATACGCAGTATATCTGACGTGGCCTTACAGACAAATCTCACACAATATGGAATGGGCGAGCAAGAGAACAAACAACAGGAACCAGTGAAGAAACCCTGACATTCCATTAGGCAATCCCAATGGTTATCAGATGGGAAATAATAAATAATATACATTGAATAGGATTCCTGGATGGAAGTCGCATGCGTGCTTGGGAACTACTGTATATTAGCCCCAAGTCTGCATGAACCCTACACCAACTCAATGGGGAAGATCTGTGAAAAATCAAACTGTTGAATACAGAAGGATTCTGAGTAATTCTAACTTTTTCCTATTTATCACTTTTTTTTTAATGTTGGGAAAAAAAAGGATTAAAGACCAGACACAGGGCAGAGCGCGAACACCCATGCTAATTGTTAATCCTCAATGCAAATTGCATATTAGTGATTAATAGTTTAGACAGTTATAAATAAGAAATTATTAGAATTGAATAATTATTTGGAATGCAGGGCAATGATGAATCATCCCCTACATACTGTATATCTGTATGAAGACCAGACCAACCCCATGTCTGTATGAACACAGCACCAACTCCATGTCTGTATGAACACAACACTAACCCCACATCTCTATGGACACAACACCAACTCCATGTCTGTATGGTAACCACACCAACTCCACATCTGTATGGAAACCACACTAACTCCACATCTCTATGGACACAACACCAACTCCATGTCTGTATGGTAACCACACCAACTCCACATCTGTATGGAAACCACACAAACTCCGCATCTGTATCGACACCACACCAACTCCATGTCTGCATGGACACCACACCAACTCCATGTCTGCATGGACACCACACCAACTCCATGTCTGTATGGACACCACACCAACTCCATGTCTGTATGGAAACCACACAAACTCCACATCTGTATGGACACCACACCAACTCCATGTCTGCATGGACACCCAGTGATGGAGTAGGGGTGTGATTAGGCCAGAGCCCCCCGTCAGCTTGTGCACCACTGTACCCGCATTTAAAATCAGGTATGGAGGGGGGTAGTGTGCCCAGCTGCAAGTCCTGCTCCCAGGCCTGCCCCCCTCTAGTTACGTTGCTGGAGACACCACTCAAACTCCATGACCGCACAAGCACCATATTTTTTTGGCAACGCACCATTTCCATGAATGTATCATAATAGTGGGGGCATTAATCAGTGGGGAAGCTGCAGGTCGGGGTTGTTGCAAATTCTGCAACAATGAAAGACAGTGTGCAAAGAAATGTATACAGTTAATAATAAAGGCCAGTGACTTTAGTCCTACTAAGTGTTTATCTAGCATTCATATGAGTTATTATTCCAAAGAAGCATATACCTCAAACACCCCCCCCACACACACACACATACACACACAATCTGGAACTCCAGGAATCCTCCCTTCTCCTGAGCCCCATTTTTTCTGGTTCCAGATGTTCCCATGTACTACATTTGTGCAGGTGCAAAAGCCCCCCAACCCATCTAGAAGTTCACCAATTCCATGGGTCTAATAAAAATGCTAATTGGGTGCATTGTGTACAAAGCAGGATTTTGGCAAGCCTGCACTTTTATTGTTTGACTTATTGTGTTATAGTTTTACTTCAGTTGTTGTTAAGACATCCAGGTTCACACAAGGCCAAGGAAGATGCAACAGAGAGGAAGAGCAGCTCTAACACCTGTTTCTACTCCTACATTTGGCTGTTGCACTGGACATATTTTTTAGTCTGGGATCACAAAGCATCTGCCTCATGTCCTGAGCAATTCTCAGGGGCATTTTTTTGTGGAATACAGTTATTGAGAAATGAGAAAAACAATCTAGTTCTCATGATTTCTACTTAACTATCATCCAATTCTATTACTTCCCCCAGATAACAAAGGGACAGGCAACGTCTGCTATGAGTCTCTCCCACATTTGTTCAAGGGATCCAAGAACGCTAAGGAACAGAATTGTTATGTACATGGCCAGCAACATTTAACTATTGACTACATAGTGAAAACCAACAGTGATGTCAATACAAATTATGGCTCATTTCATCATTTAAGGGGCTGTTTGGTGGGTAAACCCCAAGTTGAAAGTAAACTTGGGACAGCTTTGAGCTAATTAGTTGTTTTTTTGTTTTTTTTTGTCTTAGTTTTAAAGTTTGGTTAGGAACAAATTGAATTTAGACCTGTTTCTAGTTTCTCAAGAAGAGTTCATTCTATTAGTCATGATCCAGTGTAGACACCCCATTAAATCAGAATTGCTATCTCTTTGTAAAGGTGACAATTATATAAGAAAAGTCACATTTAGAGGTGCAACTAATTTGCTTGCAAACTTGATTTCCAGAAGCACACCACCACCTGCAACTCACTATATCCATGATGGAACCATATCCAATCACTATATCCACAACTGGGGCTAAACTAAAACCCTTCATTTTATTTAGGAATTCTTTAAACCCATAATTTCTTGGATTCAGGCAAATACTGAACCCTCTGCAGAAGATTAATTCCAAAATGGAACCAAATCCAAACCCTATTTGGAAATTGAAATTGGTGAAAACATTTAAATTTTAGACCAATTTTGAACAAACACTAGGGGGCAAATTTACAAAATTCACATGAAGGATTCGAAGTTCGATCGAATGTGACCAAATCCGATCGTACGATTTTTTCAGATATTCGAATATGCAAATTTGGCCTTTTCGATCATTGAATACCGAATTATCGAATAGATCGAATGATCGGATATTCGATAATTCGTTGATTGAAGGATTTCAAATTTTAAAATCCTTTGAATGCCTACTTCGCCAGACCTACCAAATACCAATAGAAGCCTATGGTAACCCCCCCATAGGCTTCTTTTGTCCTGCTCGAATACCATTCGTATGATCGAACGCCTCGATCGTTCGAATTGAAGTTTTTCAGAGGCTCGAAGGCAAAAGTACGATTTTTTCGTGAAATCAAACGATCAGTATCCGATCGTACGATTTCATTGCGAAATCGAATACCAAGCAAAAAGATAGCCTAAAACTATTCGATAAGCATTCGATAGTCGAATGCTTATCGAATATCGAGGGAATTCGAGGATTTTTTGGGGAATTTTAGTAAATTTGCCCCTTGTTGTCTTCATTTGCTCAGAGCTTTAAAGTTATGTGAATGTAGGTGCATGAATTTGGTTCAGCTGAAAACTTAAGGGCCTATTTAGTGAAAGACCGGATGCAAAGTGTAAAAAAAGACTGCCTCAATTCTTTATCACTTTGCACCCGGCCTAAATGCTTGGGAGCACAGAGACCTGCCGCCACCTCCATGGTAGCAGTGCCAGGTGCAGGCGGGGTAGGACTGGGGTGTGCAAGGCCCACTGAGGCTACTACCCTGGGGACTAGGGCCCAGGTCAAAACTGTCTGCCCGGTCCGAATTAGGCAGTAGGGGAGCAACAATTCAGGACAAGCAGATTGGAACGGGGCGGCAAGGCTCATGAAGTCCAAGATCCACTGGGCAGGACCCATACCCGCAACCCGGACCCGCGATCCGCATTCCTACCCGCTTGGACCCACGACCCGAACCGTACCCGCAACCCACGATCCACAACCCGAACCCGCAACCCGCTGACCATCAAGAATCAGGAAGCGCTGTCATTGTAAACCGGAAGTGACATCATCAGTAGTAGAAATGCTCAGAAAAAGGAGTAAAAATCGCTATAGCGAGGATCCGCGACCCGACTCTCAACCCGCCAACCTGCAGAACCACTGGCCCGCTTCTATACCCGCACCCAGAATTTCTTTGAGCAACCCGCAGGGTACCGCAGGATTTTGCGGGTAACCTGCGGGTACCCGACCCGCTGCAGGACTCTAATTTAAACCACCTTTCCAACACCATATTCTCTAGCCCCATATACTTAAGCAAACCAGAAATTCATTATAAGCTATAAACAGGTGTAAAATACAATATGGACATAAAGGTGATAACTAAATATACAGCTTGGGAAAGGGTGACTAAGCTTTTCTTTGTATATACTGTACATTAGATAAAGATTCTTGTAAGTAAACTTTGCTTTTGTTTAAACACAAGTATTTTTTCTATCTATAGATCTACTTGAAAGAACAAACACCTGCCCCTTGTAAGTTGCCTTATTATATTTGTAGATGTGCTGCTGAGTCAGTGGGGTTTATATTCTGATCTTTGCAGTTGGTTAATAAATCATCCCCGGTGATTCATTGGAGTCCAGATTAATGTACTAATTGGAAAACGTGTTGGCTAATAAACATAGGAATGAATAATCATTTGTAAAGACTAATTACAAAGAATTGCATCCCCCTCCAAGAATTACACTTATACTTAGAGTTATGTGCGAGAACTGCTGAACTATTTACAACTTATATAGCTTAATGTCTACAACAACGTAGTAAGAAAAGTATAATGTGCCTTTCAGATAATAATATATCTTAAAAACTTGGTATGCTTACTAAGCTCTAACGTTTGTAATAATTAATGAATGGATGAAGAAGAAGGAGAAACCAACGTAAAAACAGTTAACTTTAGAAGAGAAATCCCAGCACTAAAATTATCTGGACAACATGAAAATGCATTTCTGTGCTCTTCAAGGAAATATAAATGAAAAACAGATGATATTACTCATATTAAAAAAAAAAGCCACATATGGTATTTGAGGCTTTACAAATAACAATGAACTATTCTAATAATCATATAAAACAATATATTAACACTGTAAAATTGAGCTAATTTATGTTCTGGAGAAACATGCAGTATTTACCCAAGAAGGAAATCGATGTAGCGGAGGCGTCGGGGGTTTGGCATAATTCGCCTTTTCTAGAGAACCAACGGGGCCTTTGTCTAGTGAGTTTTGGCTGGATCTCATATTGTATGAAAAAGATATTCCATCATAGCTAGTATCCATCTTTTGGAACATGCTACTCTGCTCATCAATCAAATCGATGTCAGTCTCCTGGGGCCGGTATGGCTTCACCATGCTAATAGCATTCCTGTTTTTACCAAACATTCTGTCGGAGCTCATCTGTGGCTGACTGAGGTGCTTCTTGGCTGAGGCCTCACTCATGCTTAAGATATTAGGAGTCCGTTGCTTGGGAGAGGGTAGGTTGGTGGCCGAGTCTTTGGGGGTTGAATGCTGGCCGCCTGGCCTTGACGTTGAGTTTACATTCTTGGATGAAAATGTTGGACTGGTCCCGCTGGAAACCAATGCATAGTCTAGACCTGGGAATGAATATTTATTGTTCAGTTCTTCGGTAGATTTCTCCAGCTTTGCCCTTTGATTTGAAAATCTGAAATATTTTTTGCCATTGAACAGATGTTGAGGGCTTCTTTGTAACCCTCTCTGCAAGGAGTACAAGACTGCCTGGTCATTATTATTATGCAGCTCAACACTTTCTTCTTCACAAGTAGAATTGCTGTCTTCTGAAACCGTTAGATAGAGGTCACTACCGGCTCTGCTGTTCCATTTGCCTTCTTCTGAGATTTGACTGGAGGGCGAGGACACTGATCTAGCATTGACCTGGGGTTTCTTAATGTCTTCTTCTGAGCTCCAGTCACTTATACTGATACTTGGGGTTTCTGCGCAGACCCGTCCTTTACTACATCGAGATAAAGCTGTCTGTGCGTCAGAGATATCTTGCCATTGTATACTGGGGGCCTTTTCTTTTATAATATTATCTGCAGGGAAAAAAAACCATTAGTGCACAGAATAATCAACCAAAATAGAGGGTCTGTAAATCACACACCAAGATAAAAGGTCAAGAGCAGTATTACCGAACCAGTGTCTCACAAGCAACATGTTGCTCTCCAACCCCTTGGATGTTGCTCCCAGTGGCCTCAAAGCAGGTGCTTAGATTTGAATATCTGGCTTGAAGGCAAGTTTTGGTTGTATTAAAACCAGGTGTACTGCCAAATACAGCCACCTGTAGGCTGCCAGTCTACTTAATAAATAACCAATCACAGCCCTTATTTGGCAACTTTTTTTATGCCTGTGTTTTATATTTGGATGTGGTTCATGGGTAAAAAAAAGGTTGGGGTCTCCTGGTCAAGAGGGTCTGCTTCTTCTAAAAGCCCAGAAATAAACTCATGCACCAAGACATAGAATCAAGAGGGACCCGTGTGGTCCGAAACATGAGGTGCTTCAATAAAACTACACAAATATTTTGAAAAGACCCTCCAGTTGTTACATTTTTGGAGGGCCAAGACAGTCTGCTTCTTCCAATGCTCAAGAGTTTCTGCTTCCTCCAAATGCCCTGAAAATAAACCCATGCACCAAGATAGAGAGTCTGCTTCTTCCCAAATTCCTAAAAAATAAACTGGCATATAATTTTATGGCAAAATTATAAATGACATTCAAAGATGATTTTATTATAGATTAGCGATGCACCGAATCCAGGTTTTGGTTCGGGATTCGGTCATTTTCAGCAGGATTTGTATTTTTCTGAATTCTTCTTCCTGGCTGAACTGAACCCGAATCCTAATTTGTACAGTATATGCAAATTAGGGGCGGGGAGTGAAATTTCTTAACTTTTTGTTGTTTTCTCCTTGCCACCTCTAATTTGCTATGCAAATTAGGATTCAGTTTGGTATTTGGACTAATCTTTAGTGAAGGATTCTGGGGTTAGGCCGAATCCAAAATAGTGGATTTGTTGCATCCCTATTATAGATAAAAAAAAGCATTTATTTTCTGGTGTCATTATCTCTTTAAGGTGTTGTCAAAGATCATTAAAACATTAACAGAAAAGTGAGGCCCTACAGGGCTGATTATTACTCGGTTCTCTGTTATAATGGTCGTAATCTTAAACATAATTTAGCAAATTCTTTGTTAAAAGTGAAGTTTACCTTAAAGGGGTGGTTCACCTTCAAGTTAACTTTTAGTATATTATAGAAGGGCCAATTCTAAGAAACTTTTCAATTGGTCTTCATTATTTATTTTTCATAGTTTTTTTAATGATTTGCAATTTTCTTCTGTTTCTTTGCAGCTTTCAACTGGGGGTCACTGACCCCATCTAAAAACAAATGCTCTGTAAGGCTACAAATGTATTGTTATTGTTACTTTTTATTACTTATCATTCTATTCAGTCCATCTCCTATTCATATTCCAGTCTCTTATTCATATCAACGCAGGGTTGCTAGGGTAATTTGTACCCTAGAAACCAAATTGCAGACACTGCAAACCGGAGAGCTGCTGAATAAAAAGCTAAATAACTCAAAAACCACACATAATAAAAAATGAAAACCAATTGCAAATTGTCTCAGAATGTCACTCTCTACATTATACTAAGAGTTACCTCAAAGGTGAACAACCCCTTTAAGATTAACATTTAATATAACGAAGACACTAGTATTCTAATTTAAAAAAAAAAAAATCTGTGCTAAATGTTTTTCTTCCTGTGTCTTGCAAGCTAGGGAAAATATAACCCCTTTTTGACATGAGTTCATGTTCATTTAGTTGGAATTATGTAGAAAGGTTCATCAACACTATCTGAACTTCCAAAATAAACATAAATGTATAATTCAGATGGAAGTAAGTCTAAATACTAATCTGTGTGACTGTAGGGACCAGTTCCCCACATCCCTTTAGTTGCTCAGACATAGTACAATTAAAACTCTTTAAAACTGTAAATATGCACATTGAACCTCAGGACACTGTGATGTTAAAGTTCATCGCAATGAAAGGACACTGTGTTCTCTTGGACGAAGCCATCTATCTCTCAACACATTGCTTGTTTTAATGACCCTGGACCTGTAAATCTTAGCACCTGCATGATAAATCCTCTTGTAGTCTAGGGGTTTTTGGCAGGTACTTGACATATGTGCAAAGTCAAATCTTTTTATTCTACAGTGGGACCATTACTCTTTGACAGTGATCAATGGCTCATGTTGCTCCCCAACTCCTTGGATGTGTCAAAGCAGGTGCTTATTTTTGAAGACCAGGCTTGGAGGCAAGTTTTGGTTGAAGGGAAACCAGTATTGCCAAGTAGTACCGTCTGTAGAGAAAAGTAGACCCTGTGGCTGCAGGGGGGCCCAGGAGCTATAGGGGCCCCATGAGGCCCTAATTCATATACAATTACAATAAATATTGGTAAAACAGGTCAACCACTGGACATTTTGGGGGCCTGAAAAATAATTTGCTGTGGGGCCCAGTAAGATCTAGTTATGCCACTTACTGACAGACCACATAAGGGCCACATAAGGGCTAGCCAATCACAGTCTTATTTGGCATCTCCAGGGGCTTTTTTCACGCTTGTGTTGCTCCCCAGCTTTCACATCACATCAGAATATTGCTTACAGGTAAAGGTTGGGGACCCTGCTCTGTGAGATGGCTCAGCTAGAAACCATTATAATTATTGCCTAGCTAAACGGAAGACTTATTTGCTTATAAAGTGTAATATTTCTAATGCTAAATAACGTAGGATCGTAGAATACGTTAGAATGAGGCCATTGCCCATAGACTCTAATTCAAGCAAATACTGTAACTCTCATTTTTAATAATGATTTCCTTTAAAATAATAATAAAACAGTAATTTGTGCTTGATGGTTACTTAATTGCATGAAACCATATTGGTGGCAAAATAATCCTATCGGATTAATTTCATGTTATATACGTTTTTTAGTAGATTTAAGGTCCGGTGATACAAATTATGGGGGGAAAAAAACCCTTATCTGGAAAACCCCATATCCCAAAGCAATTTGGATAACAGATTATATGCTTGTTGTTTGTTTACTTGTTTACAATGCGTTGCATAGATCAAGCAAAAGCAATAGGCTAGACTTATTGATTTGGGCTTTTGTACCAGCCTAATGGAACCAAAGCCCAATAGCAGGGACTATCTGTGCCTCCAAAGATGCCCCACCAGCTCCCCATCTTCTTTTCTTCCCAGCATATCCTCTGGGCTGCTGCCATTTACCTGAGATAAAGTACCCACTGACAATATACTGTATATTAGGGAAGCCACCTTTAACCCCTGACGAACTTCAGAGGGGAGGCGAAACCGAGATGTAGAAGGGGTGAGGCCATGACACAGTGGGGCGGGACTGTGATGTGTGTGGGGCGGGACTTTGATGTGTGGGGGCAGGACTGTGATGTTAGGGGCAGGGCTATGATGTGGCATCAATCTCAGGAAATTCTGCCTGATTTTCCTAATTTGGAAAACCGGGCAGCTAGTTTTGACCCAAAAAGCTCTTCAAAAAAAAAAAAGGGCTGACTGGGTCAAAAATGGGACAGGTGGCAACCCTACTGCATATTTAAAGTAAATTTATGATACATTGATGATGAAGTTCTTCCTTCATATTCACTTTACATAATAGCATTGAAACTGCACCAGCAATGATTAATAATCAGCCAGCTTTTATGAGAGATGCAATCTTACTTTCTGGCTAATGTTGAAATGATTTCCCCCTAAGCAAAGCATCTCATTAGCAAACTGAGCATGTGCAGTGCCAATGGAACACAAACTATATCTAATAAGACCCAAGATGGGGGGGGGGGGAGATACTGGGGATAACTTTGAAGGCTTAGAACATTACTTTTATAAGACTAAAACTGCAGGCTTGTATAGTAAGTTCAGTAAATAAAATCCAGAATTTCTAGTCACATGAACCCATTGGTTTTGGTAGCCATTGAGTCCTGTGTGTGACTGTAGTTTTGTTTATAGTCAGCCCACTTGTGCCCATATCTGTTCCATATCACTGGATCGTGATATAAACCAGTACCATTAAATGGGGAGTTACCATAGCTGCAGTCTGTTGCTTCCGTCGATGACTTGTTTTCATGTTTCGGATCTACCTGGGGGCTTTTTGCTCTGTTTTGAAAACATCCGAAAGTCAAACTACTTAGTCGCTGACCTTCCGACGGCTTCTGCGAGGCACCCGCCGTAGATTTTTTATCCTTGGTCTCTGTAAAACAGTCATTAAGACAGATATTAACATTATAAGAGGTATTGAGCCTTGACTATGTTCTCTGCACAGAATGAGCCATCATAATGGCAGTATGGGTGACACTGGACTTATTCAAAGCTGCACGTGAATTTCCCAATATTGCCGGGGTGAGATTTACTGGGGGGGTCAAGGTAAGCACCTCTTGCCCCCCTACCCACTCATACTTTCCACCCAACACAGCCCCCCGCTGGAAGCCAGTGAATTTATAGCATTTTTATTACCTTGCAACTTTGAACGTAGAGCAGCGATGTCTTCATTGTAATTTTTATTGATCAGACGAAGATTCTGATTTTCAAGTTCCAGCTGAATAAAAGAATGGTATTATGGTAATATAATGAAATCATTAATATGGTTTAAATGACCGAGGGATAATTCAAGCTAATGGCCTGTGTTGAAACTACAAGACAAGTTTTAAATGTCAAACCAAATCAGATTCCTTTGATCTGGTCAGGGGTGTAGCTCCTGCGATGGAAAACAAAATCCTTTTGTAAGGACTAATCCAAAATGGGTCGCTCATTTTCCAGCTTTACATTTTGGGTGGAAAGACCCAAAGTTCCCCTTTATAGTGGTTTAAAGTAAGTCAGTACCTCTCTGAGTTTGGATGTGACCCAGTCTTTTATCTTTGCTGCTTTGTCTTCTATCATCTTTGCTTCTTGTATCCGGATTTGCTTCTGAAAGACAGAAAGAAAAGTATCCATCGTGCAATACATGATTTCAAAACTTTTCTTTACAGATTTATTTCTACCTTTATTAACCTGAAAAGCAAATTGAACGGTACATATATCTTCTGGATCTGAGATGGACAATGTTGACTTTAGTAGACCAGGAACTGTGTTCATGCTGAAAAGCAAATTGAACGGTACATACATCTTCTGGATCTGAGATGGACAATGTTGACTTTAGTAGACCAGGAACTGTGTTCATGCTGAAAAGCAAATTGAACGGTACATACATCTTCTGGATCTGAGATGGACAATGTTGACTTTAGTAGACCAGGAACTGTGTTCATGCTGAAAAGCAAATTGAACGGTACATACATCTTCTGGATCTGAGATGGACAATGTTGACTTTAGTAGACCAGGAACTGTGTTCATGCTGAAAAGCAAATTGAACGGTACATACATCTTCTGGATCTGAGATGGACAATGTTGACTTTAGTAGACCAGGAACTGTGTTCATGCTGAAAAGCAAATTGAACGGTACATACATCTTCTGGATCTGAGATGGACAATGTTGACTTTAGTAGACCAGGAACTGTGTTCATGTCAGGTAAAGAGTCATTACATTTTCTTTTTCTTTAGATTTCCCTTTGTAACCTTTTGCCATCCAGTTCTTGCCTGCAGTAGGCTTACAATATATGTTTCCCAATGGTAGAACTAGATGTTACTGGGCCCCACAGCTAATTCAATTTAGGGCCCCAGAACTTACCTATTACAGGTATGGGACCTGTTATCCAGAATGCTTGGGACCTGGGGTCTGTAATTTGGATCTTCATACCTTAAATCTACTAGAAAATAATATAAACATGAAATAAAGCCAATAGGCTGGTTTTTCCTCCAATAAGGATTAATTATATCTTAGTTGGGATCAAGTACAAGCTACTGTTTTATTACTATGGAGAAAAAGGAAATAATTTAGAAAAAATTTAATTATTTGGCAAAAATTTAGTCTATAGGAGACGGCCTTTCTGTAATTGGGAGCTTTCTGGATAACGGGTTTCTGGATAATGGGTTTCTGGATAACGGATCCCACACCAAGATATATCATTACTATAGGGTTCCCCTGCAACTGGAGGGTCTGTTTCCTCTGTGGTTACATACCTAATATTTGCTTTTTCTCCTCCAAAAGTCCAAATTTCGGACTTAAGATCCTCTTTCCAGAAATCAACACGGGGGTGTGAACTAAGTGGAGGGGGCTCATGTCACTGGACCAAAAACACGTGAACATGGGAATAATGAAGCAAACAGGAACAAGTCCTAGGGGTCCCTGATAAGGACACCAGCTGGGAACTACAATGTACAGCTTCAGTATTGACTCAATGTAAACAGATTAGGACTACTGGAGCATGCTTGGAAGCCACCCAAGCAATAGAGTGTTTGCATTCTTGGACTATATAAATATATATTTATACACACACAATGTTAAAATAAATACTCCATTAGTAGATAACTTTATATAAAGTAATATTAATATTTAGATGCACAAACTCCAGATAAATATAATGAGATAACTCAATAGGATTGAAGAGGTATGGGTCATGGGTTGATGATACAGATACTCTCACATATTGGGTTGACATTAACCAGGATTGTCTCTGGAGACACGTGGGACATTCCACAAATGGTGCAAGATGTTTACTGCTCTTGGGGAGTCATTTCTCTTTAGCTTTGGCCAGGGTTGGATTTACCTAGCGGGTGCCCCTAGGCCCGCAGACGTTTGTCGCCACTGTCCCCTCCCTTTTATTTGCTCAAATTTTCATCATTGGGACGGAGCAATGGGAATTGGCACACAGGAAATTTAAATTTCTGAACCAATGTGGGTGAGGTTGGGCAGCATGCCGCCCCCTAAAATCCTGCCGCCCTAGGCCTAGGTGGCCTCTCCACAAATCCAGGCCTGGCTTTGGCCCTAGTAACACAGGACCTTGATTCACACTGCCCCCACCCCAAGTGCAGGAGCACTCAGGGGTGCAATATTGTGCCCCATAGTGCTCATTAATTTTGGCCTTGAAGTAAGAAGGCCAGTAGGCGGGGCTGTATTCTTGGGGCAGATCCCCAGGTTCGGACTGGGCCAGTGGGAAAACCTAGTGAGGGGTAGGGTTGCCACCTGGACGGTTTTTTACCGGCCTGACCGGTATTTATGACTGATCCCAATGTTATTAATAGGAAAAAAAGCTAAATGTATAGGAAGGCTGGTATTTTTTTTTTAAGAAAAGGTGGCAACCCTAGTGAGGGGCCATGAACCCAGACCCACTACTTGGGCATTGATCCCTGACCTCTCTCCCTGGACCTGATTTCACAGGGGGCGTTGCACCTGGGGGGGTGTGGGGGCCCTAAATCAGAAGCCCTAGTGGGCCCAGGACCCCCTGACACTACAGATATCAGTTTTTGGAAAGCAAAGGCTGTAGATATTCTTACAAATTTAGAGCAGGGTGCAAAGGTGTGAAAAACACTGGTAGTCAAGCCCGGGTGTTTTGAGTTGTCCTGAGGTGGATAATTAAAAAGACAGCTCAAGCCAGACTGCAGAGCCTCAGTCTGAGGAAAGGACACCGAAATGCTGCCTGTGTGATCTCACTGAGAGGACTGAAATCATCACAAGGTTTGGGGTGTTGTATTGTCCTGAATGTTCCCTGTTTTGGGGAGACAGGCTGTAGGCCTCCTCCTGATAAGTTAGGAAACTGACCTGTGTTAGTTAGGAGCCTGTGAAGTGGCAAGGATTTTATTTTCAGGAGATCTACCTTAATAATGTGCAGCAAATGTTTTAGACCCTGCCCATTTGTGTGGCCACACCCCCTAATTACCATGTTCCTTTTACAAAATTTGGCAGGTTATGAAAGCT
>CM044439.1:8785422-8805024 GCA_024363595.1 Xenopus borealis
GCCCTTCAAAATACCGGGCTGTCCGGTTCAAAACCGGACAGGTGGCAACCCTACATGTACAACATTTATACTCACTTCTTTACTTAGGCTTTACTTCTCCTTTAAATGTGAACCAACCTGTACAGAATGTGATTTCTGCAATAACATCACTGCTGCTGGAGGACCAGGCACCCGTCAGTTAGTAGGGATTTGCTTTAGTTTAAGAATGTCTATGAAACCTTATGGTGTTCAGTCTACGCGACTTCATTTTATATTTACGGGCTTTGACCTGTTCATCATACTTTTCTGTTTATTATAAGCAGAGGGGCCGAATAATTTTTAAACCCCCCCCCCCCCCGATTTTATGTTTATGCAAAAGGGGGATTTATAAGAAGATGTTTTCCATAATGCCGCGGCCTACAGAAGTTTGGCATCATTTCCAAATATCTTCCTTGGGTCTCTGCCAGGGGGGCCATTAAACGTGCCCCGAAAGCGGGACAATTAGCGAGTGGAGGAAACATGCACTGCATCCTTTTAAAGTCAAAAAGAGGCTTCTCCCCATCTGCCGTCCTTATCCGAAAATTCCTAAACATGCATCTAATTGTTTATCTGCTGAGAGGAAATGCTTCTGGGCCCTCCCATGTGAATTTATTGCTGGATCAACAGTTAATGCTTGGATATAAGCCTCAGATGTGTCCTTTTCCCTCATACATTCTTCATTCCATGAACTCATCTCATGTGAAACTGCCTGTTCTAATTGCTAGCAGCCCATTTCTACTCACAGGTCTCACTATAGCTCTTTGCATAAGGATAGTTGGCCCTAAACTGCCAGGAACCTCAAGTTTATCCTCAGGTTTGGTTGGGTTACAGCAAAGTAAGTGAACACTAGGTGGTGGTGGTGAGTCAAACTTCATTCAGAGTCTCTACCCCTGCAGAGGCTGATCCCACCAAGTGAGTCATCAGAGAGAAGTGGTCATACAGTAGAGGACTGTGGCCTGGGCTCCAGGTTAGGGGTCAAGTTCTGGCTAACCTGCTCATCATTATGAGTACTTCTCTAGATATAGCGCAGTGGAGCTCATGGGTGCACTCTTCTGGATTTTCGGTCTTTTTTTACTGTCATGGGAAAAATGTTTTTTTTTTTTTCAAAACACATCAGTTAATAGTGCTGCTCCAGCAGAATTCTGCATTGAAATCCATTTCTCAAAAGAGTAAACAGATTTTTTTATATTTCATTTTGAAATCTGACATGGGGCTAGACATATTGTCAATTTCCCAGCTGCCCCAAGTCATGTAACTTGTGCTGTGATAAACTTCAATCTATCTTTACTGCTGTACTGCAAGTTGGAGTGATATCACCCCCTCCCTTCCCCCACCCAGCAGCCTAACAACAGAACAATGGGAATGCCTGGTAGATTTAAGAACAGCACTCTGTAGTAAGTAGTGTGGTGTTTATACAAATCGCCTGCAGGTGGCACTGTGCATACACAGGACTTTCTGTACAGATTGAAAGTGAAAGTAAGACTTACTGCTGTTATGTAATGGCTGCATGACCTGCTAATAAAGCACTGTTATACCCTCCTCATCCTCGGGTATCCTCGTAAAAGATTTTGCAGTGGTGGGCTCCCAGTTACGTCTAATTATACCACTGCCCTTTGGAACGCTGTCAGAATATTTTCATAGAATCTGTGCGTCTGAAATGTACATTTCTGCTGCAAAAGTCATTTGTATTGTAAGGCTTGGTGATGGAAAGGCCAGCGATACTAAGTGTGCTCACAAGAGGATTTATAAACTGATGACAAACCATTTGGCAGCCGTGTAAAACCAGAATGAGGGTTCCGTACTGGGTTAACAGACGTGGTCAGGGCACTTTTCCATGGGAGAGGAACGGATTCCCAGGAGGGTGCCAATGAGGTGTAACATACTGGAAATCGTAAATGAGCACGTTAAGTGAAACACAGGCATGCCTAATAGAAAGGAAAGCCACGGAAAGCTGGGAAGCAACAAAAAACAGACGCCTCTAATTCCAAAATTTCAAAAATATGGGAAAATGCGCTGGTTCCCCTTACTTGCTCATATGCCTTCTCCGCCCGGCGATTGGCTTCCATGACTTGTCTCTCCAGCTGCTGCATCTGTAGAAAACAACACAATAATCTGGTTTCACCGGCCAACAATACAACACAGAAATGTTGTTCACCTGTGCGTTAACTTTTAGTAAGATGTAGAGCAGGGATCCCCAACCTTTTGAACCCGTGAGCAACATTGAGAAGAGAAAGGAGTTGGGGAGCAACACTAGCATGAAACAAGTTCATGGGGTGCCAAATAAATTCTGTGATTGGCCAGTTGGTAGCTCCTATGTGGATTGTCAAT
Organism: Xenopus borealis; assembly: GCA_024363595.1. NCBI lineage: Eukaryota > Metazoa > Chordata > Amphibia > Anura > Pipidae > Xenopus > Xenopus borealis. The sequence continues at coordinate 8,787,769 of CM044439.1, forward strand.
CTAGATTAGGCTAAATTTGGCAGTGCACCTGGTTTTTATGCAGCCAACACTTGCCTCCAAGCCTGAAATTCAAAAATAAACACCTACTTTGAGGCCACTAGGAGCAACATCCAAGGGGTTGTAGAGCAACATGTTGCTCACGAGCTACTGGTTGGGGATCACTGATATAGAGAATGATATTCTGAGACAATGTGCAATTGGTTTTCATTTTTTACTATTTGGGTTTTTTTGACTTATTTCGCTTTTTATTCAGCAGCTCTCCAGTTTGCAGTTTCGGCATTCCATTTTGCTAGGGTCCAAATCCCCCCTAGCAACCAAGCACTGATTTGAAGAAGAGACAGGAATATGAATAGGAGAGGCCTGAATAGAAAGATGAGTAATAACAGTAGCAATAACAATACATTTGTAGCCTTACTTTTTTTTTGGATGGGTTTAGTGACCCCCTATTTCAAAGAAACAGAAGAAGGCAAATAATTAAAAGAAACTATGAAAAATAAATTATGAAGCCCAATTAAAAAAGTTATAATAAGCCATTCCATAACATACTAAAAGTTAACTCAAAGGAGAAGTCTACCTTCCTTGCACTAAACTCCTACCCCCCTCCCCCCCATAGGCCCCCCCCCAGGCAAATACCCCGAAGTTGCTACTAACCCCTCAGTGCAGGTCTTATCCATTGAGTTTACAGGTGCCATCTTCTCTCGTACAGTCTTCTTCCAGGGTCCATTGGTGTTTGGCGGTGCATGTTTCAGCTTTGTGACTTTCGACGCATACGCAGTAGAGCTGGACCGATAAATGATCCTTCTGCGCATGCACCGCCAAGTCCCGAAGAATCCAGGAAGAAGACACGAGAGAAGATGGTGCCTGCAAACTCAATGGACAGGACCTGCGCTAAGGGGGTAATCAGCAACTTAGGGGATTTGCCTGGGGGGAAGGGGGCCTACGGGGGAGGAGTTTAGCTCAGGGAGGGTAGACTTCTCCTTAAAAGGTGAATCACACCTTTAAAATGTTTTTGATTGCTGTGGGTGCCATTATGTTAGGTACCCTCCAGTGCTCCACCACCATCTTTGTAGTATTTCCCAAGGCTCCCTTGGGGCTCCTGGCTTTAGTATTACTTTTAGCATCTGCAAGTCTATACCAGGACAAAGGAGCCTTGGGAAATGCAACAAAAATGGAGGTGTCATGCTTAATGAGTAACATCCCCAATGAGTTTTTCCAGTTTTAATGAAGTGGAACACTGGTCCGGGAAAAAATATTCCTGACTTTTAAACACTTGGGGGGGGGGGGTGCCTAATATATTTGCACCCCAAGGCCCAAATTCACTTAAGCGCAAAGCGTCTAACGCTAGCGCTAATTCGCCAGTGTGACGTCATTTCGTAACTTCGGAAATTCACTAACACCGACTCGAAGTAGATAGACTTGCGCAACTTTGCATCCTTATGCCTGGCGAAGTTGCGCACTGACGAAGGATCATAATTATGCAAATTCACTAAAATCAAAATTTTCCTGAACGTTACCACTTGCTTTAGACTTTACTCCTCAAGTTCAATACAATAGATATGAGTTTGAATGAAAAAATTGGAAAATTCTTCTAAGTCCCAAAAAAAACGCTGGCGTGTTTTACCATTGCAGGGTGATAGTCTGAAAAAGATCGATTTTCTGGCGGGGGGGGAGTTACCCTCCGTCCCCCCTACATTTCCTAACATATGGCAACTCAAATATACAGGGGGCATAGTGCTGGCGAAAATTCACCTGGCGACGTGCGGCGAACGCTACGAAGCCAACGTTAGTGAATTAGTGAATTTGCCCCCAAGTGTATTAATTGTTCCTTGTCCTTTGAGAAGCTTCAATTAGGCAGATTCAGGTTCATCTCCCAGTCTGTCATTCAAATCAACACCTGGGAAATGAAAGAGAAAAATCTCCCTCTGTAAGGTTTTCTGCTGAGACAAGCACACGGGAGGAATGTGCTGGAACGTATATCACAAAGTGGAAAACTCTCACAAAGCCTTATAACTATGGCAGACTGAAAATGGAAATAATCGGAATTCAAGAAACTGAGAAATGACGTCTGCAATGGTTTAAAAATGCACTGGCCAGAGGAGCCAAACTTAACCCGTAAATGGTTTGTAGGAGACTTTTCCCAAGTACTGTATATATTTATATCTATATAAAGAGCTTATGGGTTAGACTGTTCAGTGACTGGCAGTTTGCAAAGTTCAAAGTAGGAAAACAGAGTAGGATTGAGCATCTGCCTGAGTAGAATCCCTTTTGGTTTTTACCCTCCAGGGACCAAGGTCAAGGTTACAGGGATGAGAGCGAGTCTGCTATTTGACTACTACACCTAAACACACAGGGAAACTCTTGTTGTTCTTTAAAAACCCCATGGGTGTCATTGAGGCAAAGTCACTGCAGTTGGTGGGTGGCCCAGAAAATAAAAGTTCCATGAGGTGATACAACCAATGCACATTGACATTAAATGCATAATTTGATCTTCTTCTTAACTAAGCCTCAGTTGGGTTACTGTGGGGGCTCCATTTTGAATTTGTTTTGCTACATTATGAGTTACTTTGGAGGCTCCATTATGAGTTACTTCGGAAGCTCCATTATGAGTTGTTTTGGAGGCTCCAGTATAAGTTGATTTGGAAGCTCCATTATGAGTTGCTTTAGAGGCTCCAGTATGAGTTACTTTGAAGGCTCCATTATGAGTGACTTTGGATGCTCCAACATGAGTTACTTTGGAGGCTCCATTTTGAGTTACTTTGGATGCTCCAGTATGAGTTGCTTTAGAGGCTCCAGTATGAGTTACTTTGAAGGCTCCATTAGAAGTTTCTTTAGAGGCTCCAGTATGAGTTGCTTTGAAGGCTCCATTATGAGTGACTTTGGATGCTCCAACATGAGTTACTTTGGAGGCTCCATTTTGAGTTACTTTGGATGCTCCATTATGAGTTGCTTTAGAGGTTCCAGTATGAGTTACTTTGAAGGCTCCATTAGAAGTTGCTTTAGAGGCTCCAGTATGAGTTGCTTTGGAGGCTCCATTATGAGTTGCTTTGAAGGCTTCATCATGTTTGCCTTAGTACATTCTATGCTGTTACAGTATCCATCCTAACTGCCCTTGGGATGAATTTGAACATCTGACCCACACTCTTTACCTGAGGAACCAAAAGAGGGAGAAACTCCATTTACTGCAGACCAGCATTGCATTATGGTGGTACATCTTGGTTTAGATGTGGTTTGTGCTCAGATGTGGATTTGTGAAATCGCTGGACTGACTTGCACAGAGCCCCAAACTCCAACTTAGCTGAACATATGTGGGATGAATTGAAAAGCATACTGTGAGCTGGGCTTGATTCCTAACATCCATGGCCAACACCACTAATGCTAGAGGCCAACCATTTTTATTTGTGAGCTGCATTCAAATGTAAAAAGACTTGGGAAGCAACACAAGCATGAAAAAATTTCCTGCCTAATAAGGACTGTGATTGGCTGTTTTGGTAACTGCCTACAGGAGGCTCTGTTTGGTATTTTATGAAAATTAAACTTGCCCCCAAGCCAGAAGTAAAAATAAGCACCTGCTTTGAGGCCACTGGAAGCAACATCCAAGGGGTTGGTGAGCAACATGTTACTCATGAGCCACTGGCTGGCGATTAATGCTCTAGGCTCTACAGAAGCAAATACCACCAACAATGTTCCAACGTTAAGTAGAAATCCTTCCCAGAAGAGTAGAGGCTGTTATAACAGGGAAGGGACAACCAGCTTGATATCAATAGCATTGGTTGGGTGATGAGATGCTGGACAGGCAGGTGATGGATACTTTTGGGCATACAGGGTATTTCCATTGGTATAACTGGGGAACAAATGCCACTAGATGACACAGAGCATGACAGTTGACCAATATACATACAGCTGGAGAGGTCTTTGCTTAAGCAACTGACTCATGGATATATGAAAAAAACCACCACTCTTTATTTTATATCAGTAAAACGTTCCAGAACATGAAAACACTTTCCCTTTTCCATTATAAATGGCAAAAAAACCCACAATGTGAGCTTTCTTTCTAAATGTCATAGATTTCCATCTTTATGTTTACATAATGTCTGACAAATGCTGTAAACCACCACCATGTTCCACAGAAACAGAAGGAAAAAGGAAAATACTAAAACAAATTAAAAAATAGCAGGAAACCTTAGCCTTGGTAAGAATTTGTCACACAGTTGGCAATTCTCAGTACCAATTAGAATATTTGAGACATATGAGAGGGGAATACCTGTTAATATCGGGTTGGTACATTAATGTGGCTTTTATTGTCCATCAGTAAACTTGGGCTGTTCTTTAAAAATCTTCAAAGTGCTTCTGCAACGAGACAACAGTTGAGGCACTTGCCATTCAGATGCAAAAAGGCAGATTTGTAACGGCGGAATATTTTGTGCACAGATTAGTCTTTGTTTTCACAGATCACTTCAAAGGAAAACAAAACCACATTCATTCCAAGGGCAGGTTCCTCTGACCTCTTCTCTAGCTTCCTCCAGTTTTTCATTGGTTTCTCTTGAACCCCAGCGTATTGTATAACAGTGTCAATCAATGCCAATGAATAATAAATAATTCCTTAATACTCTTTCTTGTTTCATAGTCCAGCATAACTCATATGCTCATATATATTACAGGTGTGGTATCCTTTATCCAGAAACACGTTATTTAGAAAGCTCCAAGTTATGGAAATGTTGTGTTCCTAGACTCGATTGTATCTTTCCGTAATTTAGATCTTAAAACTGATTACCTTTTTCAGTTTAATAATGAAACAGTAGCTTGTACTTGATCCCTACTAAGATATAATTAATCCTTATTGGAAGAAAAACAAGCTTATTGGGTTTATTTAATGTTTACATGATTTTCCAGTAGACCCAAGGTATGAAGATCCAAATTACAGAAAGATCTGTTGTCCAGAAAACCCAGGTCCTGAGCATTTTGCATAACAGGTCCCATACCTGTACTTGATATAATTAATCCTTATTGAGAGAAAACTAGCCTGTTGGGTTTATGGTATGAAGGTCCAAACTACAGAAAGATCCTGGAAAACCCCAGGTCCTGAGCATTCTGGATAATAGGTCCCATACCGGTACCAAGTGGGTATGTCCCAACTTATTATTACTGAATTAAATAGGGCAAGTTTATTTTAATTTATATACCCATTTATTTATATTTTATGTATATGGCAATTGATTGGTAGGCTGGCAAGCCACCTGTTTTGAATGGAAAGTTGTCCATATTCTTTCATAAGTTCTTCTCTTGTGAACTTGCAAACTCAATGATGATCCTGGGTCTGGACTGGCCTGCTGGGATACCGGGAAATACCCAGGTGAGCCCTGGTTTGGGTTTGATGCTCTCCCTTTCTTCAGCAGAGAGGCTTCCAGGTTATGCTTAGGTTTTCCAAATCCAAATCATGAAAACCATGTACGAACGATAGGAATGAGCTAGTTTATGGTATCGAGATAAAGACAGATGCCAATAAGCAGGAGAATCCAGGAGGATGTTAATTATTTAGAACTGGGTGAGCAACGTTCTCAGGAAGAATTTGCGCAATATAAATAGGAAAACAAGATCTCACTAATGGTTTGTGGGGCCTTGATATCAGGTTCTCTGGTTGTCTCTTAGTGCCAGGTCCATAAATATGAATATTTACATTTTAAAATGGAGGTAGTTGCATGAATGGGATTCTGTCATGGGAAAATATGTTCCCTCAGTTAATAGTACTGCTCCAGCAGAATTCTGCACTGAAATCAGTTTTTCAAAAGAGCAAAAGTTTTTTTTATATTTCATTTTGAAATCTGACATGGGACTAGACAGGTTGTCAGTTTCCTATGTGCCCCCCAGTCACGTGACTTGTGCTTTGATAAACTTCAGTCACTCTTTACTGCTGTATTGCAAGTTGGAGTGATGTCACCCACTTTCCTTTCCCCCACAGCAGAAGGTAACCAGCTAGCAGCTCCCTAACACATGATAACAGCTCCCTGGTAGATATGAGATCAGAACTCAATAGTAAAATCCAGGTCCCATTGCGTAGCCTGCCAGAAAGCAGATCCATAGTGTAGCACTGTAGCACTGGCTCTTCCTGAAAGCACATGACCAGGCAAAATTACCTGAAATGCACCTACACACCAATATTACAACTAAAAAAAGAATATACTTGTTGGGTTAGGAATGAGATTTTATATTGTAGAGTGAATTATTTGCAGTGTAAACAGTGTCATTTAGGAATAATAACAACATCATAAGAATTCCTTTAATGATGGGGCCATTTTATTATTTTTTACGGGTACAGTTAGAGTTTTATTTATACAATAGATGCAAGTTCTCCAGATGGTCTAGGAATCAGGGCCTGACAAAAGAAGTATCCAGTCATTACCTCAGATAGGCACTGGTGGTGGTGCTTTCCAGATATTCTCAGCCAAAAGATTTCTAATTAAGATAGTGTTGGAAAAAACATCTGTGCCCGAAGTCTGCGGTTATGAGATATCTCTCACTACTTTTACTCTTTTAACTTTCCCAACACAGAGCACAGTTATTTTTATAAAGACCAACGCAACCAATTCAGGGTTCTTTGAACTTATTGCGCTGAGATTTCCTTGAACACCATGACAAACGAGGGAATGTGCTGTGTTTAGATATCGCCGGGGGTGTTTTTGAACTTGATAATGGTGATTAAAACAACACAAGCTCCTCCTGACACTTCCTTTGTCGGATAAACCCCCGGCAAGTACGATCCTGATGAAGTGACGGCTGATTTCTTTTCTGTCAGTAACGGGATAATGAGACTCGCATACATCACTTGAACAATATGTCGTGGATGGCTGGACTGAATCCTAGGATCTCACAGGGAATTCTTGCTTTTTTTTTTTTTGTCATGGAGCATCCAAGGTTGAGGGTTGTTGGCCTGAGCTACCGCACATTCATCTGATTTTATGCCCCAGCTCACACATAGTCAAAATAATTCTGATGAGATGAGAAAGCCAACGTTGACTCTTTCCTTTGGGAACTTGAATCATGAAAGGGGAATTGAAGAAAAAAAATCTACAAATGTTATGGTTTGGAAAGAACAATTTTTTAAATTCTATATCTTCTATTCTGCTGGATTTTCCAGATAAGGGGTCTGTAATTTAGATCTCCATATCTTAATTCTACTAAAATCATTTAAACATAAACCAAATAGGATTGTTTTGCCTCATGAAAGGGGAACTAAGAAAAAAAAAAAAGATTTTTTAACTCTAAAAATGTTAAAATCTCTGAGAATGTCTTTTTGTTTTGAAAATTCCTGCTCTTCTGTTCTGTTGGAATTTTCAGATAATGGAATATCGAATTTGAAGGTTTCTACCGCAATTCGATCAAAGGATTAAATTGGTCGAATCGAATGTTTTAACCGAATATTTTTTATTCGATCTAAAAAAGTTTAAAAAGCCGCATTGGGAGCTTCCCATAGGGTTTAATAGCAATTCGGTAGTTTTAATCTGGCAGTCGAATAAAAAAGGGCAAGTAATTTGACTGACGAATATTCAAATAGAATTTTATTCGAATTATTCGATTCAATCAAACTTTCATAATTCGATGGTCGAAGTGGCCTTCAAAAATATTCAAAAATTCTAATCTTTTTGAAAATTCAATTGAATTTCGAACCATTCATGTGAATTTAGTAAATGTGCCCCTTAGTCATAGCCATCCTTTCTAAATTCATGGTGGTCATGTGTTGCGGCTCAGACCTTTTGGAAGATGGTTGCGACTCTGCTCTCCAATGTCTAAAGGTGGCCATACACGGGCGGATAAAAGCTGCCGATAGTCGGCAGCTTATCGGCCTGTGAGTGGGGTCCTGCGACGGGCTTCCCCGATCACTATCTGGCCAAAAGTTAGCCAGATGTCGATCGGGCAAGATTAAAAATAGCCCGTATCCCCTGCATTGTTATCCGATCGTTGGGCCCTAGGGCCCACGATCGGATCGGCCCGATATCGCCCACCTCAAGTTGGGCACATTTGAGAGAGATCCGCTCGTTTGGTGAAATTGCCGAACGAGCGGATCTCTCCGTGTATGGCCACCTATACACTTTACCATTGAGGTGTCTCACCATACATTTCTCTTAGGCATGAAGATTAGGGCCATACACTCGAAATAATCCAACAAATTAGCTACTCATATCCTGACAGCAGCAAGATCTCTATTGGCAGCAAACTGGAAGAGGCCGCAAATTTCAGGTCTCCAAACACTGATAACTAAGGTAAATTGGACCAGAGCAATGGAATCCATCAGAGACAAACTTCTAGACAGGAGTTATGAAGGGGAGTTGGAGTGGTATCCATGGACCCAATACCTGGACAGAATCCAATCTGGGGCCTCCGTCGGTGTTCAGAATACTGCCCGGTTAACTTGATAGAGGAGATGTCTTTCGGTAGGCATCCAAAATTATTATTGTACCTTCTTTCCTCTGTATCCCCCTGTTCCCCCATTTTCTGCTATTTCATCTTCCTTTACAGATATGTGATAATAGAGATAAAACAGGATAACTTGAAGTGACTGATTATGTTCAGCTGCTTTTTATGTACTGATATCTAGCGTTACTTTTCAATAATACACATACTTGATTTTATTTCATTGTATTATTACATGTTATGATGAAAACCAATAAAAAATTAAATAATGAAAAAAAAAAGTTAATTTATAGTACAGGTAATCTAGAATGCTCAGGACCTGGGGTTTTCTGGATAACAGATCTTTCTGTATATTGGATCTACTACAAAATCTTTTAAACATTAAATAAACCCAATAGGCTGGTTTTGCTTCCAATAAGGATTAATTATATCTTAGTTGGGATCAAGTACAAGTTACTATTTAATTACACAGAAAAAGGAAACAGTTTTTAAAAATGTGAATTATTAGATTAAAATTGTCCCAGAATATCACTCTACGACAGTGATCCCCAACCAGTAGCTTGTGAGTAACATGTTGCTCCCCAACTCCTTGGATGTTGATCTGAGTGGCCTCAAAGCAGGAGCTTATTTTTAAAGTGGACCTGTCACCCCAAAATAATATTCAAAATCCTATTTTATCACATTAGCCAAGCAAAATGAACATTAATTACACCATATAAATTATTATTTTAATCTTGTTTTCTTCAGTCTGGGAATTCATAATTATAACAAGCAGACAGGAGCCATTATATGGACACTGTTATTAAGACAAGTCTTGTATCATCTCAGAATCTTGTTTGTGCACCAGAATGGGGGACCCGATGTCTATCCCTATGTCCTGGCTACACAATTAAATGGTTAAGAGAACTGGGGGAATGTGTGGGGAGCAGTGACATGTAGGAAGTGCTGAATGGAAAGTGAAAGTAATTATCTGCCTAAGGCATAGAGGAGGGGCAGACACTATTTGATTGACAGCTGAGATTTTTTAAATGAGCTTAAAACAGCTAAGAATGCTTTAATAAAAATTTGAAATTGGATTTCATGTTTAATTTGAAAAGGACTTTTATTATACAGATTTTTGTGTCTGGGTGACGGGTCCACTTTAAATTCCAGGCTTGGAGGCAAGTGTTGGTTGTATATAAACCACATGTACTGCCAAACAGAGCCTCAGCGTAGGTTGACAATCCACATAGGGGCTACCAAATGGCCAATCACAGCACTTATTTGGCACACCAAATGCTTGTGTTGTTCCCCAACTCCTTTTACTTCTGAATGTTGCTCATGGGTTTAAAAGGTTGGGGATCCCTGCTCTACATCATACTAAACGTTCATTAAAAGGTGAACAACCCCTTTAAATGTGTTTCAAACTCTTAGGGCAGAGACAGACGATAAGATTCAGGGAGATTAGTCGGACAAAGCTAGCCGCAGGATCCCCTGGGGGCAGTTGTGCACCATAATGCTTCTTACAGCCATTACTTGTGTTTATTATAATAAATGAGGCCAAACAGGATAAAATATGCACAACATGATGAACTGCAGCATTCACCCCTTGGGTTAGGCACAATGTCTCCTGCTGAGGCTGAGCGTAGGGTGGAATAAGGCAGGAGACAGGCACGGCTTTATCTACACAAACTCTTAGGAACCTTCCTGATGATTTCCAGGCTGGGATTAAGGAGTAATAGACACAGAGTTTTACCACTGGCAAATAAGTACTTCTCAAACACTTAGGGGCCGATTCACTATATTCATGTGAAGGATTCAAAGTTCGATCGAATTCGATCGTATTTCGAAGGTAGGATTTCTTCGTTTGGTCGAATATGTGAATTTTGGCATATTCGATCATCGAATAGGGAATGGTGGAACGATTGAACACATTCGAATAGAGTCGAATGGACGAATATTCGATCAGCGAAGGATTTAAATTTTTAAGTTTCTTCGATTGCCTACTTCGCCAGATTGGACCTAACGAATTGCAATAGAAGCCTATGGGAGCACTCCCATAGGCTTCTGAGACTAAGTCCTGATCGAATAGGATTCCTACGATCGAAGTGTTCGATCGTTCGAATCATACGAATCATTCCAAACGATCGAATGATTTCTTCGTTCAGTCGAATGATTTATTCGACTGATCGAATAGGTTTATTATTCGATTGTCGAATGATCGAATATCGAATAAAAGGTAGCCTAGAACTATGCGATTAGCATTCGAAAATCGAATGCTAATCGAATATCGAATAGAAACGAATAATTTTTGGGGAATAATAGTAAATTTGCCCCTTAATGGGTAATGTAATCCAAACACCCTAAAATAATGTTATTATGGAGCAGAGTGATGGATTAGCCTTTCAATGGTTTCAGTATCACAGTGTCTTATCTTTAAAGGAAAAACATAGGGGCAAATTTATCATTAGCCCTAGAATTCAGCAGAAATTCGGTAGTAATTCGACTATCAAATGGAAATCGAATAGTTTTAGGCTATTTTTTGAGCGCTGTTCGATTTCTCAAAAAAATAGTACGATCGAACAGCGATCATTCGATTTCACGAAAAAATCTTGAATCTTCCTTCGATCAATCGAAAAATCCGTACAATTCGAACGATCGAGGCGTTAGATCGAACGAATGCTATTCGAGCAGTTAATAGAAAATGGGGGGCTTCCCATAGGCTACTATTGCAATTCGGTAGGTTCAATCTGGCAAAGCAGGCAGTCGAATAAAATTTTAAAGTTGAAGTACTTTGATCATCGAATGATCAATAGCAATCTGCCCCTTGGGGGCACATTTACTAAGGGTCGAATTTCAAGGGTTAAAAAAAACTCGAATTTAGGTCGAATTCGAGGGGTTTTAACATAATTCGATTTTTCAAATGATCGAATATAAAAAATTAGATCCATCGATAAAATCGTTCGAATCGATCGATTTGAACGATTTTAAGCAATCGATCGAATTGCTTCCCATAGGATTCTATAGCAATTCGGTAGGTTTAACCTGCCGAGTTTGTTGATCGAATTTTTCTTAAAGGGACAGTACTTCGAAAATCGAATTCGAATTTTCGAATTTGATCAATTCAAATAAAATTTTGGGCTCTGTGCTGCTGTCGCTTACTGAGCTTAGGGACCCACTCACAATATACAGTACACCTGATAGTGTCATAGAAATATAGTCACAATATAAGGCTGATTAGTCATTAATACAGATAATTAGAAACCAGTGCAATTAGCTGCATCAAAATTTAATAATCAGCAAACCTGTAGCATCATCTTATATTACAGCCAGGGAAGCTCATTTTCTGCTGCTGCTGGATAATTAGTGACGACCCCTAAGCTTAGCTTCTCAACAGGTGCTCAGAGCCCACTGAGCATGTGCAGAGTCACAGACACTTTCCAAGATGGTGACCCCCTGTGACAAGTTTGAAGTCCTTTATCATTGCTGCTATTGACAAGCTGAAAATTTAGGTTGGTGGAATAAGTTCACTATACACAATATGACATTTTAGCCTATTTATTTTTAGGGTTTAGTTCTCCTTTAAGGCAGAAAAAAAGCCTAGGGAAAAGGAATCCCTGGTCTGTGGGAAGCAACCTTGACATCTGGAGGTCACAGGCTGAGAACCTCTGATAAAATTTAAATATCCCATGTGCCATCTCTAGACTTAATCCATTGACCCCACAAGTGTTTCTCATGTTTCTCTGTAATCCAGAATTAACAACAGAATCCCAGCCACTCAATGTGCTGATTCGGGAGATTAAGTACAGAGCTGATCTCGCCTGAGTTTTTTTGCACATTAGTGAATCTATAATTGAAAAAGAAGGACAGCCCTGAAAAGAAACGAGGGGTCGAGGCAGCATTGCTGGGACCCCAGCCAAATACAGGGAGGAACACAGAGTTGCCATTTATTGGCACTGCTGTGTTTGCTCAGGAGAAAGTGCTGAAGGTCACATGAACACATCGCTGCTTGAATAATTAAGTGGAGCCGGAATTTCTCCCTGGAATCTTTACAAACAAGTTTCATAGATTAATTCCACTTCCCATTATGTAAGGATCACCTGGAGGCTCCCTGCTGAGTGGCCTGTGCCATTTAAATGCCCTACAGGGTGGCAGCACTACCATTATCAGAGCTGGGGACCTGGAAAATAGATGATCTTGTTTATATAAAGGAGGACCGGTCTTTTGCTGCATGTTGAAAAGTGCTATTGTTGCCCTTCTATACCATCTAATTAAATAGGTGCTTCACCTTTAATTTAAATTTTGATAGGATGGCTAATTCTAAGCAACTTTTCGATTGGTTTTCATTTTTTCTTTTTTTATAGTTTTTGAATGATATGCCTTCGGCTTCTGACTCTTTCCAGTTTCCAAATTGGGGTCACTGATTTTAGAAATGGAATTGAAATTTTGAAGCAAATTTATTAAAGGTGGACTATTGTTTCCAAACCCATTTGTGAAAAACAACCATCAAGGTTAGACTGAGAAGGACCAAAAGGAAACATAACGTCTTTCGTTTCCGATCTCATCAGATACAGGAACTTGGCTTCTGAGGGAGTAGGACTTGGAGACCAACCTAGCAAAACAACAATCACAATTAGGGCGAGAAGGTCCATAAGTAACCAAAAAGCCTTTTTTAATCCAAGTAGTGAAATTGAAAGCCTTCTGGAAATGGAAGATCTTCTCATGGCCTTAAAACCCCAATTGAAAGGATTTAGACCCCCACTTAAAATTATGGGTCAATCTCTTTAGATCAGATATTGGAACATGGCTTCTGAGGTAGTAGGATTTGGAGACCAAACCCCAGGAAAACAACCATCACAGTTAGGGTGAGAATGTCCACACGGAACCAAAAAACCCTTCTTAATCTAAGAAATGAAATTGAAAGCCTTCAGGAAATGGAAGCACTTTTCATGATTCATGCTACACACATAGCACTGCCTTAAAACCACAATTGAAAGGATTTAGATCCCCACTTAAAATTATGGGTCAATCTGTTTAGATCAGATATTGGAACATGGCTTCTGAGGCAGTAGGACTTGGAGACCAAGCAAACAAAACAACCATCACAATTAGGGTGAGAAGGTCCACAAGAAACCAAAAAGCCCTTCTTAAACAAAGAAATGAAACTGAAAGCCTTCAGGAAATAGAAGCTCTTTTCATGATTCATGCTACACACATAGCACTGCCTTAAAACCACAATTGAAAGGACTTAGACCCCACTTAAAATTATGGGTCAATCTCTTCATATCTGATATTGGAACATAGCTTCTGGGATAGTAGAACTTGGAGACCAACTGAGGAAAAATACCATTATTCTTCAGGTGAGAAGGTCTAAAAGGAACCAAAAAGCACTTCTTAATCTAAGAAGTTGAATTGAAAGCCTTCAGGAAATTGAAGCTCTTCTTGTGATTTATGCTACACACATAGCACTGCCTTAAAACCACAACTGAAAGTATTTAGACCCCCACTTAAAGTTATGGGTCAATCTCTTTAGATCAGATATTGGAACTTGGCTTCTGGGATGGTAGAACTTGGAGAGCAATTTAGAAACAACCATCACGATTAGGACGAGAAGTTCAACAAGAACTAAAAAGAATTTCTTAATCCAAGAAATGAAACTGAAAGCCTACTGGAAATTGAAGCTCTTCTCATGCTTCATGCTACACACATAGCACTGCCTTAAAACCACAAATGAAAGGATTTAGACCCAACTTAGAATTATGGGTCCATTTCTTTAGATCAGATATTGGAACATGGCGCTTCTGGGATGGTAGGATTTGGAAACCAACCAAGGAAACAGTAGACAGTATTGAACTTGGTTATTCTTCTGACTGATCCCAGTCTCCATGAGATGGAATGTCTTTCTCACAAGCAAATGAACAAAAAGCTTTTATTCTGGGAAACCTTTGGGGTTAATGTGGCAGAAATGTGGCGGATCTGGCACTAGGAGCCCTTTCTAAAGCTCTGCGACCTTGCAAATTCCAAAGCAGAGTAAGACAGTGATTAATCTCTTTCACATTTGAATGGCCGGTCCCATTGATACCCAAAGAAAAGGCAGAACAAGAGCTATTGAGTTCAGGCTATAGAGCCATTCTAAATCCATTTGAGACCCTGACTTTCTCAAAAATCCCTCTCTGCCGACACAGAAGACATTGCAACTTCCATGTGACTTGTGTCTATTGGCCAGCTGTGCTTTGTGGCACTGCAGTAATACGTTCCTGGTGTGGCTATGCTAACTTGTCAATATGGACATTTTGTGAATGATGGGTTTTGACTTCTGCCCCAAATCCTACTGAAAGGACTGTCATTTGGAGTAACTGTGCTGATCCTGTAAGTCGCACCTGTTATCTAGAATGGTTGGTGATTTCTGAATAACAAATCTTTCCATAATTTGGATCTGCATACCTTAAGTCAGGGATCCCCAACCTTTTGAACCCATGAGCAACATTCAGAAGTAAAAGGAGTTGGGGAGCAACAGTATCATGAAAAATGTTCTTGGGGTGCCAAATAAGTGCTGTGATTGGCCATTTGGTAGCCCCTATGTGGATTGTCAACCTACATTAAGGCTCTGTTTGACAGTAAACCTTGTTTTTATACAACCAAAACTTGCCTGGAATTCAAAAATAATCTCCTGCTTTGAGGCCACTGAGAGCAACATCCAAGGGGTTGGAGAGCAACATGTTACTCACAAGCTACTGGTTGGGGATCACTGCCTTAAGTCTACTAGAAAATCATGTAAACATTAAATAAAGCCAATAGGCTGGTTTTGCTTCCAATAAGGATTAATTACTGTTTGTCTTAATTTGATTCAAGCACAGGTATGGAATCTGTTATCCAGAATTCTCTGGACTTGGGGGTTTCCAGATAACGAATCTTTCTGTAATTTGGACCTTCATGCCCTAATTCTACTAGAAAATCATATAAACATGAAATAAAGCCAATAGGCTGGTTCCAATAAGGATTAATTATATCTTAGTTGGGATCAAGTACAAGTTACTGTTTTATTATTACAGATAAGGAAATAGTTTTAAAAAATTTGTATTATTTGGACAAAATTGAGTCTATGGGGCAAATTCACTAAGATCCGAAAAGTTGCTAGCGTTAGCTTCGCTAACATTCGCCGCACATCGCCAGCGCTACGCAAATTCACTAAAGTACGAAGTTACGCTCAGGTCGGCGAACGGTAGCGTAGTTGCGCTACTGTTACGTCACTAGGCAGAGCGCAGTTACGCTAGCGAAGCCTAATCTGCATACGGTGGGAACTTTAAGGTATAATAGAAGTATATGTTCCAGCCACTACATTCCACTACACAAGCCCAGGAAACCTTTAATAAATTAAATAAAGTTGTCCTATTGCCCTACATGTGCCCCCTGTATAGTTGTGTTGCCATATGTTAGGAAATGTAGGGGGGGGGGAGGAGGGTAACCCCCCAAAAAATTGAATTCCCCTTTAACTCCCTACCATGGGCCTAATGAAAAACCAATAAAAGTGGGATAAACTTGTTGACTGGGTTATTTTGCCTTTAAACCCTTACTAATGGCAGTATCAAATATTTGTTTCTGTTACAGTTTAGAGCCGGCGTTGATGCTAACAAGGTATTTTTATTGGCTCCTACTTGTAGCTGTGCATTTATTACTGTGCACGTGTTAATGTAAAGTAGCTCATAAACAGCCCCCGACCCCCCCAGCTCCCCGCTGTGTAACTCACATTTTGTACATATGTAGTTGAAATTCAAATGCAGTTTTACAGCTGATTTGCAGCACATGTGGGATAAAAATCATCCCAGGCTGCCCATTGCCATTCTCTGGCCGTTAGAGCTGGCAGTTAGTCAGTGGGCATTTAGCAGGTATTCAGGCCTATAGAAGCAGAGTGTGGCTTTCCAATGAAACATTGTATTTGTGAAAGCGTTAAGAGAAGGAATGTCAGGAATCGGCTGGAAAGTATGTGTGCCACGCGGATCACTTTCCCGAAAGGAAATTCTTCCTGAATACTGTCGGCTTTCCAGCTAAAGAAGGGAAAAACGCTGGCAAAAGCCTCTTCTGATATAAATTCCAGTCTTATCATTTAGCAAAAAGCAGAAATCAGGGAGCAGCTTTCGCCCTGCAGGGCCACAAGGGGAGATTCGGGGAAATTTAATCACTTCTTCTTCTGGGCGACAATCTCCCCGAACTGACTTTTCCCTGCTAAAATGAAAAATCACCTGCAGCAATGCACTCGCGGCGTTTCGATCTCCGAAGTTGCCTCACGAGGATACTTCCGTTGACTTGGGAAATCGAAGAGCGGCGAGTGCCATTGCGCTGGATTTTCTCATTATAGCAGGCAGAAGGAAGGCAGTCACCCCGAAGAAGAGGCGATTAGTCGCCAGGCGACTAAATCTCCCCAAATCTGCCAGTGTGACCTTACCCTAAAGGAGTATTCAACCCTAACATTAAAAAAACCCTACCCCCCCCACCCCCACCAACATACCTCCCAACATTTTGGGAAAAAAAAGTGACAAAAAAGTTCTTGGTGAAAATTTCTTAGCCATGCCCATTTTTGTGGCCACACCCCCTTATTAAAACGTTCATTTTTATAACATTTGGCTGGTTAGGAAAGTTTGAACATATTTCTGTGTTTTTCCCCCCAGTTATTACAGCTTTGCCCTTGAATCGCCCTTTAGGGTTGGGGCAGACGGCGAGATTTAGTTGCTTGCCATTTAATCGCATTTTCTGTGATGCGACAATCTTCCCGAAATACCTGCTCCCTTCCCGCCGCCTGTTTGCATGAAAAAAACGCCAGCGCCAATGCACTCGCGGCGCTTCGATTTCCAGAATCGCACTAAGTTGTCTAGC
>CM044439.1:8825259-8844466 GCA_024363595.1 Xenopus borealis
TGGGGGGGGGGAGTTCGGAAGGGGTTCAGGGGGGCCAGTGGCAACAGCGTGTCCAATTTAGTGCACCACATTAATTCCAGGATATGCTTGTGGCTCAGTTCAGGACTGTCTGCCGCCCAGCGGTTGGGGACCCCTGCGGTAAGTAATAGATACCAAATGAGAAACCACGGATTTACCCTGTTTAGATAGATAAGGTAAGTAGTAGATGCCAAATGAGAAACCAAATGTACCTTGCCCAACAGATGCCAAGATACAAAATACATTTGAAATTAGCAACCACAGATGTACCCTGGCCAGAGAGAACTCTGCCACTCCCCACACCCCTCAGATTCATTTATTCAGCTTGAATAAATCCAGACAAAAAAAAACAAAAAGGAAGACCGCTCTTCCCTTGCTCCAGGTGCTCAGTCAACAGTGTCCCCACTATAATATATCAAAACACTCCACAAGCTGACGGCACATCTGGATATGGTTTATTGGAAAAATAGATATGGATATGTAAAACTGCATATGGTCACCAGTGACTGTCATAGAAAGAGCGTTTCTCCCTTGATCTAAATGGGAGTCAACTGCAGATGAAAAGAACATTTTGACTGCTGTAGTTCTCACTCAAACTTTTGGATGCCATGTGCCCTAGATGTGCCAAAATGTCTATAATGGGATCATTGGAAATTATACAAGGGCACCAAAAGTACAATCCAAAGAGGAAAACTCACCAATGTGTAACAGTGATCAAAGTGCTCCAGCCCCTCGGCTCAGGCGAGATATAGGAAAGGTGTTGGGCACTCAAAGGATCCACATTTGAGGGTCAGCCAAATGGATGTACAAATGAATGGCATGAGCTATGTAATGGACAGAATGGAAAAGAACTGGAAAATAATCTCTTCCACTTCAGCCACCCAGATAGACCTACAGCAATACCAACTGTATGAGGCTAAGTAATACTTCTGCTTGTAGTAAAGAACAATGCTATTGTAAAGGCATGACACCTTCAGGACAATATTCTGATTGGCCAAATAAGCTTGATATGTTTTCTATAACAATAGGCCTATGATTACTGGAAGCCACTGATTGGCTAGACAAACAAAACCACAGGAGAATTACAATATAAATCCCAGATCTAACAGCGGTTACACGCTCTCTGCATCCCACAAATCTGTATGTGGCCTCAGAAATTATATTTTTAACAATGAATTATTGAAACATGGGATCTCAGCCTCATTGATCTTCTTATCTAACTACAGCAGCATGGGAATACAGCCAGATAACAGGGTGGATGGTTTAATTTGCACCCCAGATTGTAATGTAGGAAGGTCTTTAAGAGATGATGGCAAAGGCTCTATAGTGGGAGACAAAGTCAACAACAGAAGGAGGAGCGTATGGTGGGTAAACTCTCCATCAACTACCTGAATGTTTGGGTCTAAATCACCCAATTTCCAGTTAGACACATTGGTAAATACAATTCAACTGATGATTGTCATTGTGTCCATAGAATTAGCAGATGTCCATATGATGGTTCTCCTGGATCTCCCATGACCTGGGTTTATAAGGTAAGGCTGCTTACCGTGTGTTATTGGCACTAAATGGGCAGCAGAGTGTGCTAAACTCTAGCAATTCGTGATGTGGGATTTAACTTGAAACAAGTGGTGACCAATGCGTTGACCACCGGTTGGGTGGGTTTGGGTTGAAATTTGCCCAAACATTGTTAGAGTTAAATTCCCTGTCTTGGAAGCAGGCGAGACACATGCAGAAATAGTGTTACATAGCAGGAAGACATGGCTTGGATGCAGGTCCTACAATGGCAACATTTTGCAGGTTAGGGTCGAGTGCGGGTTAAGGTTTTTTGGGTTAGGGTTGAGAGAGTGTTAATGTTTTGTGGGTTAAGGTTGAGTACAGATTAAAGGGGTGGTTCACCTTCAAGTTAACTTTTAGTATATTGCAGATGGACCAAGTCTAAGAAACTTTTAGTCTTCATTATTTATTTTTCATAGTTTTTTAATGATTTGCAATTTTCTTCTGTTTCTTTCAAATGGGGGTCACTGACTCCATCTAAAAACAAATGCTCTGTAAGGCTACACATGTATTGTTATTGTTACTTTTTATTACTTATCATTCTATTCAGTCCCTCTCCTATTCATATTCCAGTCTCTTATTCAAATCAGTGCAGGGTTGCTAGGGTAATTTGGGCCCTAGAAACCAAATTGCTGACACTGCAAACTAGAGAGCTGCTGAATAAAAAGCTTAATAACTATAAAACGACAAACAATAAAAAATGAAAACCAATGGCAAATTGTCTCAGAATATCACTCTCTACATCATACTAAAAGTTAACTCAAAGGTGAACAACCCCTTTAAGGTTTTGTGAGTTAGGGTTGAGTGCGGGTTAAGGTTTTGTGGGTTAGGGTTGAGGTTAAAGTTTTGCGGGTTGGGTTAGGTGCGGGTTAAGGATTTGGGGGTTAGGGTTGAGTGCGTTTTAAGGTTTTGTGGGTTTGGGTCGGGTGAGGGTTAAGGTTGCTGTGGGATAGAGAGGGATAAGGTTTCTGCGGGTTAGAGTTGGGTGAGGGTTAAGGTTTTGCAGGTTAGGGTTGGGTGAGGGTTAATGGTTTGTAGTTGAGTGCAGGTTGGTTTTTCCTGACCCCACACATTGCTACTAGCAATGTCTTTGATGAACTACCTGGACCTTGACCCTCACATACAGTTTATAAATCAGGTGGCCCCTGCTAAAAGTATGGGTTATTTTTAGGCACACAGCAATGTTGGAGAAAGGCTCTTCCATATTAAACACCATAATACACAAAAAAGTACAGACACTGCATGAGAGACTAAACCAGGACTAAATTAAGAGAAGAAGCACCAACTGCTGCTCTACAGCAAAGCTCCAGCAATATGCAGTGTGTATACACCCAGATCATTCCATACCTTCTCTGCTAAAAGTTCTCGGATCCTATTGGCCTGGATGCGGAACTTCATTAGCTGGGTCTCCAACGTCATACATCTCTCTTCCCAGTCTACGGTGCCTTCAGATTCACACAGCTCGGCCATAGTTGCACTGAACGAGAAGAAAACATGGGAGGAGGCAGTGTGAGTGGTCACTTTGTGTCTCAGGGAGTTACCCCCCCCCTGCACTATATCTAACAATTGCCCACTGTGACACCCATATTCACACCACACAGCCATGAAAGAACATCTATATAGCAAAGGGAAAGTGATATCAGACACTTACATACATACAGCTGGGGGGGGGGGGGGTTGGAGCAGTTCCTCTAATAATTACATTAATGGAAATTGTTAAACTGGGCTTCATTTTGAATATAAAGACATAAAATATAATTTTAAATTATTTGTACTCATTTTGTCTCGCTGGCTATAATATTGGGATAGATGGGAGGGGCATATATCTTCCAGGCACCTGAACTAGACATACATAACATGGGAAAAGTACCCAGAATTCCCTGAAGTTACTGCAAAAATCTATGGAAACAAAATCAAGTATGGAAAATTGAGCCAATCGCAGTGGTTGTTGCACCTATACACACTCCTTGAAACATGTGCCTAATGCCAGGTGCAAGGGTGCAGGGAACAAATGGGCCCTGAGGTTAACAAGGTGGAACTTCCAGGGGACTCTTTGCATCTTGCATCTACTTAAAGGGATAATGTCATGGGAAAACATGTTTTTTCTAGATGCATCAGTTAATAGTGCTGCTCCAGCAGACTTCTGCACTGAAATCCGTTTTTCAAAAGAGCAAACAGATTTTTTTTTAGATTTAACTTTGAAATCTGACATGGGGCTGGACATATTGTCAGTTTCTCAAGTGCCTCCAGTCATGTGACTTGTGCTCTGATAAACTTCAGTCACTCTTTTTTGCTGCACTCCACGTTGGAGTGATATCATCCCCCTAGCAGCCCATCAGCAGAACAATGGGGAGGTAACCAGATTACAGCTCCCTGGTAGATATAAGAACAGCACTCAATAGTGAAATCCATGTCCCACTGTGACACATTCAGTTATATTGAGTAGGAGAAACAACAGGGAGGACCCCTCCCTCCAGGCAATTTGTAATTTGTTACTTACACCTCCTTCCAGGTCCTGTCCAGCGGAGTTCACAGGCACCATCTTGTCTCTTTCGCTCTTCTTCCTGGACTGACCGGCATTTTTTGGGCGCATGCACAGTACAAGGAATCTGCCGGTGCGGAGCTACTGCGCATGTGCCAAAAGTCACGAAATTTCTGAAAAAAATTATTGGAAATTTTGTGATTTTTTTTCAGTGAATTCGCAGTAGCTCCGCACCGGTAGATTCCTCGTACTGTGCATGCACCCAAAAATGCCGGTCATTCCAGGAAGAAGAGCGAAAGAGACAAGATGGCGCCTGTGAACTCCGCTGGACAGGACCTGGAAGGAGGGGTAAGTAACAAATTAGGGGCAGGTAGGCCGGGAGAGAGGAGAGAGGGGGGGCCTACGCAGGGAAGGGATTTTTCCCCTTACAGGTTGAATTCTCCTTTAAGCAACTGACTTGCACCTAGTAAACTGTAGGCAAGCAACATCTTTGCATATTTAGCACTTTTTCGTTTCCCTGCCACAGAGTGACTTACATAAAACACTTGAGTTGTTCCTGTGCATCTGGAGGTGAGCAAGCACTTTCCTATCCTCCTGTGAGCAAGATGGATTTCAGTTAGACTCTTCAAGGGAGACTCAACATATGGAAACCTTTATGGGTGACAAGGCCCCTTTAAAACCTTTCTTAGACCTGTTACATTGTTACCGTGAGCCCTTAATCAGATTTCTTGCTGGATTAACCTTTTACCTGCGTTTTAATGAACTCCCTGCAACCTACTGCTGTTCCGCATAATGACCTCTGCCCATTTCTCATGAATAAAGGGAAACAGGCCGGGAGCTGTATAATTGCACTCAGCCTGACTCAAGGTGACATTTCCCTTCCTCTGATCTAGCTGGACGGCTTCTTGTTCCCTCTACATACCTGAGAGTTAAACCGAGTTCTTTGTATTGTCCTTGAAGTTGGAATCGAATGGGGTCCTTTTATCCCCTTGTAATTGGCTCCTTCCCAAAAAGCCTTTCATCACAACTAACCATTCCCTTAACCGGCCGAGCTGCCTCCAATGCTAAGGGGCTCGTGCTGTGGTTAATTCCACAGGTAAAGTAAAGTTCTGAGAAGCACTTTTGGGGTGAAAGAATCTGTAGGTCAGGGTGTTACCAAAGCAGCTATCCAATGGAGGCAAGGGGTATACTCATATTAAAGGGATACTGTCATGGGAAAAAATGTTTTTTTTTCCAAAACGCATCATCTTTAATTTTGAAATTTGACATGGTGGGATACATTACTGATGTGCTGGCCGGCCCGATACCTGCAGGACCCATGGATCAGGTGGGTTCAGGCCGATCTCGTATCCCCCTTTCTGGGTCACGGGCCGGTCTGGGTTGATCTCTTCTGCCTGCTCTGTCCGCCCTCAAATGCTGGCTTCTGACTTACTGGTTTAACTTTAAGAGGTGCGCGCCTGCTTGCCCTGCCCCTTTCGTAACATCAGCGGTGGGGCGGGTCTCTAAAAGGAACCAAGTAGTTGGGCTCGGGCGAGTGCAGGCAAAACCAGACCCACACATCACTATTAGACATATTGTCACTTTACCAGCTTCCCCCAGTCATGTGAGCTATGCTCTGATAAACTTCAGTTACTCTTTACTGCAAGTTATAGTGATATCTCCCCCCTCCCCCAGCAGCCTAACAGCAGAACAATGAGAAGGTAACCAGATAACAGCTCCCTAACACAAGATAACAGCTGCCTGGTAGATCTAAGAACAACACTCAATAGTAAAATCCAGGTTCCACTGAGACATATTCAGTTACGTTGAGTAGGAGAAACAACAGCCTGCCAGAAAGCAGTTCCCTCCTAAAGTGCTGGCTCTTTCTGAAAGCACATGACCAGGCAAAATGACCTGAGATGCACCTACACACCAATATTACAACTAAATACACTTGCTGGTTCAGGAATGATATTTTATATTGTAGAGTGAATTATTTGCAGGGTAAACAGTGTCATTTAGAAATAAAAACTAAATCATAATCAAATCAAATAATCAATCAAACAATCAAATACAAATCATGACAGGAAACCTTTAATAACACTGCGCCTGGTGAACTTGGATAAAACCATTTATACTATATTTGAAACACTCTAAACCCAAACTCCCAACAACTCCAGGCAACCAAGGGCAGCGAGAATGGCAATTCAGCAATATCTCTGATGCGACTAGATCTTTCTCCATCAGCTAGTGCAAGACTTGAATATCCATTTGCTCCAGGTCTGTGTGTAATAATAATAATAATAATATTAATAAAATGCCAAAGCAGCGTGGGAGCATGGGTATTAGCCCATCTTATTCTCCAACTCCAGTACAGGCACTTTATTCATGCAGCAGATGTTGGGTCCCAGGATATCAGTGGGCTGAGAAAATGGTGAATTATAGCCGCTCAATCCCTGTATTGGGGATTAAAAAAACAGCTGTTGTCCCATTAGTCACGGATTCATTAAAGGGGAAACAAAAAGTAAAATACAACATGGATTTGTGTGAAAGTGACTATATATAGGGGATTATTTATCAAAGGTTGGATTTTAGAGCTTTTTTAGGTTTTTTAGACTGCCTGTGAACTCACAACTTGAATGTTTTCTAATTAAAACGCAGATCAGTGTAATCAGGGTGAAAAACTCCAATACTTAGATTGATCGAGTTTTCCACAAAAAGGAACTTGAATTGCTAGAACAGTGGCGTAACTACTTACCGGCAGGCTCTGGTGCAGGATTGGAACCCGGACCCCCCTGTTGGGCCTTCCCTCGATGAATTGCGCACCAGAGTTCTGCTGCCATGAGCGCTGTAAACTGTCCCCCTGTCCAGCCAAGATAATCAGAAGGATTCTTTCCCAAAGTAAATGTCCTTGAAGTGTTGATCAGGAACAGGAGAGGGGAAAATGTAATCCACACACCCAAGAAAATGCCATGTTTCCCCCAAAAGATTTCAGAAAATCCTCCAAAGTGAAAATAATGAGTGAATAGTGCAGTTCTACATAATTATTGCTGCTAGTATTGTTCCATATAGAGTAGGGATGCACCGAATCCAGGATTCGGTTCGGGATTCGGCCTTTATCAGCAGGATTCGGATTCGGCCGAATCCTTCTGCCTGGCCGAACTGAATCCGAATCCTAATTTGCATATGCAAATAAGGGCCAGGGAGCTAAATCACGTGACTTTTTGGCACAAAACAAGGAAGTAAAAAATATTTTCCCCTTCCCACCCATAATTTGCATATGCAAATTATGATTTGGATTCGGTTCGGTATTTGGCCAAATCTTTCGGGAAGGATTCAGGGGTTCGGCCGAATCCAAAATAGTGGATTTGGTGCATCCCTAATATAGAGTGTTCATGCAGTCAGGAGACTTGTGGGAAAGTCAAACAGCTAGTAACCATATATCACTAGTTCACAGAGCCCAGGTAAAACACGCTGACTCCATTTAGGCGGCACAGCCAGCTCCAACACCACAACCGAACAAAAACCACAATACAATTAGTCCTATTCCGTGCTGTATAAAAATCACCCAGCACACAAGCATATTTGATACATTCAATGAAGCGGCAATAATAAGCAAGAATAACGGGCCATATTAGAACATCCCACATTATGCATTTACTATACAAGTGACTGTGTGAGTTCCCGCAGAAGCGAATGGACGAAGCAGTCAACACACCCAGCGTTCCGTTAATTCCCCTAACCCTCATTTACCAACTCCATTTGCCATACCTTATACATGTAGTGCATTCAAACACCCTGATGTGAACCCGGGTCCCACTCCCACCGTTCGGCCTCGAGATGTTCAGCCACCTCAGTATACGCCAGCGCTGCGGCCCAATCTCTGGTGGGCCCCCAAGAGGGAGTGGGCCCTGGTGCAATTGCACCCCCTGCTGCCCCGGAAGTTATGCCACTGGTTGCGAAACTGACCGAAAAAACTTCAACACCACACAAGGCTCCAAACATATTCAAATGGTTCAAGGGACCTCTGCCATTGACTTATATATAACATTGACAAGTTTTAGCTGAAGTATTTTTGGATTCAAGCTGTTTCCAGGGTTGGGGTATAATAAATCTCGAAGAAAAAAAAAACACAAAAAAAAATTTCAAGTTGTTTTTTTTAAACCCAAAAATGTGGGTTTCAACTGTAACATACCCTCTAAAACTCAAATTATTAGCAGAAAAAACAACTTAAACAATAAACCCCCTTGATGTACACAAAAAGACTGGGGTTTCCATTGAAAAGACCTGGAGAAGAATCAACTTCTGTTTCAAGGTTCAGGACCACAGAATAGGGCTAAATAAAGTCTACTTTCCCCATCTATCAGGCTGATGGAAAGGTCTAGTTATAGCAGATGCCAGGAGAGCACTAACTGCCTGTATACTGCCAAAGGTAAAGTTTGCTGGAGGAGGAACAATGTTTTGGGGCCCTTTTCCATGGTTCGGCGAAGCATCCCTGGTATCATTGAAATCTTAACTCTACAGTGTACAATGACTTTGGTGACAATTATGTTCTGCTTTGTAGGAAGAGTTTGGGGAAGGCTCTTACCCATTCATCACAATAATGTGATAGGAGTGGATGAACTGAACACATATGGGATGAATTGGGTCAGACCCGATCCCCAACATCAGAGTCCAACCTGACTGATGTTCTTGTGGCTCATTAAAAGCAACTCCCACCAACACCGTTCCGACATCTAATGGAAACCCTTCACAGATGCCTAGAGGCTGTTGTAGCAGCAAAGGCAAGACAAACACTGGATGTTGGCTAGTGTATTTGTATAAAACAACATGTATGTAGGACCTGGAGTGTGCAGGACAAACTGAGGCTGTGAAATTAGTCCATGAACAGAGAAAGAAACAGTGAAGTCACAATGAAAACTCATGTTGCAGATACTGAGTCCAGAGTAAGTAAAGGTTTCCATATGGGGATAGAATTATCTGCACATGCTGTTTCCAGAACATGTGCAATGCACTTGTTGCCTTAGTCATAGGCAATTTAAGAATTAGGCAGATTGTGAAACACAATATTATTCATTATGTTTTCAGAGCCAGAGATAATAATTTGGCGGATAAAAAACAGAGCTTGGAAACGGCATCTGGTTCCCTACAAGGTGACCTGGTCCAGTACGCCTTGTTTATTCTGTGGATTTTGTCGCCCAGTTAGAATTCCAGATAGAATCACTGGTACCATGAGGAGCATGCCTGTGCATGGAGTTCACTTGGGGATTGCGATATTAATCTATGTCTAGCATTTTCCATTGTAAAAAATGTCAAACGTAGGGAGGTCTCATTTTCTATAAATGTAGGACTTTCCAGCCTATGGCTCTTTGACTGTCAGATGGGACTTTACCAAAAGTTGTAGAACCACAGGTTGTACAAAAATATATCAATTGTTGAACTAACTGTCATTATCTTCCCCTACTTTCATTATTTTCCCCTACTATCACTATCTTCTTCCACTGCCGCCATCTTGCTCTGCTTTACCTTCTATCCCAACTCTTCCTACCTGCAACTGCTGTTCTCACCACTTGGACACGTCTCCAATCTGGCCAGTGTGGCTGTTGAATTTAGACTGGGGCCCTTCTTGTTGCAAAGAAACAGATACACCGCCTTTCATCGCTAGTGTCCGAAGCACTGTCCCTATTTCCAATCTCATTTCTCAACCTATGTGGGATGGAGTGTTGGCACACTAGCAGGAACAATCTGATTAATTGGGGCAGATTACTAAAGCGTGAAGTGTCCGTCACTAGTGAAAATTCGCCAGAATTGTCATCCGCAGGGACTTTGACCGATTTAGGCATATAGGTCAATCTGCTAGCGAAAGAGACCATCGCTAGCACAGTTTTGCGCCCTATCGCCAGGCAACTTTCTGATGAGGCAAACGATTGTTACCATGCAAATTTACAAAAGTGTGAATTTTACAGAAAGTTACCTCTTACGCCAGTGTTTTCTTCAACCTGGCGAACTGATAAGATGAAGCTGAATCCTCCTCAATCTTATGTCCGTGAGATCATATCCTGTATGCTGAAAAATCATAAAAATTCTAAAAAATGCTGGTCTTTTTTTATATTTTAAAATGGGATTGTCTTTAAAAGTTGTAACAATTAAATATTTCTATTTTAACATTTTATTTCCATTTGAGGGACATGCCACATTTGCTTTAGGGTGGGCTCATGTGTAGGACATTAGAGAGATCTCTTTTGTCTGTATTTTGCTTCCTTGGACTTGTGTAATAATAAGTGGCAACTTCAATCATTTGCATCACTAATAAAGACAAATATGTGACCTATATGTACCTGCCCTATTCAAAGTAACCTAAGGGAAAGAGGAATAATGAAGTTTCACTAGGCAGAAATGAGCGCTGACAAATTAACACTAGTTAAAATCCCCCAGCCACAGAGAACTTAGGGGAAAATTCATTAAAGAGTGCCAGTGAATTTCGCAGCCATCGCAACACTTCACCAGGCAGAAATTCGCTCATACAACGCTAATTCGCTTAAGTGCAAAGTTGCGTCCAGGGCGCCGAATTTTCTCTAGTGTTACTTTGGCAGAGCGAGCAAATCAAAGCGAAGCTGCGCTTGTGTTCAATTCTGCCTAGGACAACTTCGTTAGAGATCTTGCGCTCAGGCTAACTTGCATATGGCGGGCAATTTAAAGTGGAATGGAGCTATTTATATTACATGGTGCATCTAATACACTGATAATTAGACATGCCAAGGGAACCTTAATAGAGTTGTTTTAATTCCCTACACATAAGCCCACAGTTAAATAATGTTCCATATGGTAGAAAAGGTATGGGGGGGGGGAAACAGGATGGCCTAAAAATTTGTTGATGCCTTTTGTATCCTATCACCCTGAAAAATTGGAAAAGGGACAGTGTTTTTTGTATTTTGTATTGAAGATATTACACTCAAAAACGATGATGTAAGTGACTGAAGATTGAGGATGTTCTATGCACTCCAATGCACTTCGCCAGGTCAAAGGTGGTGAAGGCAAGTCTGGTGAAAGAGGTAACGTTCAGTAAAATCTTCAGTAAAATCTTTTACACAAATTCACCAGAGAGAAAGCAATGTTAGCCAAGGGGCGCCGGTGCTCCTTAGTAAATCGGTGAAGTAACAAAATAACTTCATGCTGGTGAATTTTCGCTAGCGGTAGCCCTTTAATGAATCTGCCCCTTAGTATTTTAGTGAATTAGCGTAGTGGTAGTTACATAGTTACATAGTTACATAGTTAAATTGGGTTGAAAAAAGACCGAGTCCATCAAGTTCAACCCCTCCAAATTAAAAACCCAGCATACATACACACACACACACCTCCACTCTTTCACACACAAACCATATAGCTGTATGCCCATAGCTATACTAACTGTAGATTTTAGTATCAAAATAGCCTTTGATATTATGTCTGTCCAAAAAAACATCCAAACCCCTCTTAAAAGCATCAACAGAATGAGCCATCACAACATCACCCGGCAGTGCATTCCACAACCTCACCGTCCTGACTGTGAAGAACCACCTACGATGCTTCAAATGAAAATCCTTTTCTTCTAGTCTGAAGGGGTGGCCTCTGGTGCGGTGATCCTCTTTATGGGTAAAAAGGTCCCCTGATATTTGTGAATTTGTGAAGTGGCTCAAAGTGTGGCGGATCATTTGATGGTGAAAATTCAAACTTTAGTGAATTTTCTCCATTGTGCCTATTGGGCCCCTGGAATCCTACACTCCCAATACTATTCAGCCCTTCAACTCACTATAGAGCCTCTGGGTGGGCGTATGTTGCATTTTACATTAATCAGGTTGGTTCATGGTGGAACCAATGACAATTTGAGACCTGCACCACCTATTACGGACACCTACCTTCTACACAGTAAGACAACTTAGGCCATTGTCACAGTGCTATGTCTGAATTATGGGTACATCTTTACATGAACCCCAAGCACACATTGCTGTCTATTTTGCTGCCTCCCTGCAATTTGGATCAGTTGTCAGGGTTTAGGATTTGCTCCGTCTGCTATCAGAGCTACAGCATGCATGAATAGTCCTCCTCCATCCTAACCATAATGCTCTCCTATCCCTAAATAAAAAATCCATAAAAATACTAATAAAAGTTAAAGGGGAACTATCATGGAAATGAAAATTTAATATAGGCTTCGTCATACTGAAATAAAAATCTTTCTAAATACAATCAATTTAAATATTCTGCATTGTTTCTGAAATAATCCCGTTTATGTTCACTGTTCCTCTCTCAGCATCTGTTTCTCTTCATTCTGTCTTCATGCAGCAGTTGGGTGTCAGATATTCATTGACAGTTACATCCAATATATCTTATAGGGGGGCTCCTTTTGCCTAGAAGATGTATTAGAGCTCACTCTATTAAACTCACCAGACATCATGTCTCTCTACATGCAGCAGTTGGGTGTCAGATATTCATTGACAGTTACATCCAATATTTCTTATAGGGGGGCTCCTTTTGCCTAGAAGATGTATTAGAGCTCACTCTATTAAACTCACCAGACATCATGTCTCTCTACATGCAGCAGTTGGGTGTCAGATATTCATTGACAGTTACATACAATACATCTTATAGGGGGGCTCCTTTCCTAGCAGATGTATTAGAGCTCACTCAAATAACTGATTCCAGTACAAACAAAATCTAACAAAATAACTGCCTTTTGCACAAATCCTGCATGTAGAGAGACATGATGTCTTGTGATTTTCTAATACATCTTCTAGGCAAAAGAAGCTCCCCCCCCTATAAGATATATTGGATCATTCATCTGACACCCAACTTCTGAATGAAGACAGAATGAAGAGAAACAGATGCTGAGAGAGGAATAGTGAAGATAAACTTGATTATTTCAGAAACAATGCAGAATATTTAATTGATTGTATTTAGAAAGTTTCTTATTTCAGTATGGAGAAGCTTATATTAAATTTTCGTGTTCGTGATAGACAGAGGGTTGATAGAGTTTGGTGGAAGGAGCATGGAAGAGCACTGATCATGGAGGTAGGACTCCTGAAGTTAAGTGATCCAAATGACAGTTGTCAGGTTCAGTAGCCCTTACTCCATGGTCAGCGCTCTTCCATCATGCTCTGTCAGCGCTCTTACATCATATATAAGGTTCTCACACAAATTCACTGGAGTAGGATGCCCAGTAGTAATATTTGGGAGTATGAGGCACAGACCTTCCCTATAGTGTCAGTGGAAGAAACAAAAGGAGCAGTTTGGGGGGGGGGGGAGTAGATAAAAAAAGAAAACAAACAAGCATCTGCAAATAGATGAGATGTTCCATTTCAGATAAAGGGAGACATAAGAGAGTGAGCTCATGCGAGCCGTACTAGTAATCCCGGTGGGAAACTTTATAGTGGAAACATTGTATCATTATTTCCATGCTGGTTTCTTTTCATTGGTACAAGCAACGCAAACCATCTGCCCACCTGCTTGGGATGTGGGTGCAGAACACCACGCTACAGGGCAGATACAGGGCATTTCTGACCTTCGCTGGTGTCCAAAGTGTGGATTCACCTTCACCTGCACCTGCCTTGTGGACTGCCCTTTTTGTTTGCTCTGGGCCCTAAAGCTCATTGGTTAAATTCCCAGGACTTCACCACAACACAACTGCCACCTTGCACTGCTGTACAAACTCCATGGATGTGTGTCTTTTTTTCCAACCTAACTCACCATATTACCCCCAAACCCACACACTTTTCGAAAGCTGCAGAGCAGTTAGCCTTAGAAATACATTAATGTTCTGCCTTCATAAACTGAATGAAAGAAAGCAAGAGACTGGAGGGCCCCAGGTTCCCAGATACACGTTGTGGCTCAGAAGCAGCCGTTACCCAGTGTAGAATCGGTGCCCTTCCCCAGGTGCCAGTAAAAGCCCCGCAGTGTTTGCACAGAGAGAGCCGCACTGCTGAACTAACAAGACATTCAATAAACATATTCTTCAGCACTTGCATTTCTGGCCTCCCTTTAGAATGACACATTCATGCCGGCGGCTCGACCAGGAGTCCCTGTGGATTCGGCAATAGCAGCACTTAGTAAACATGGGCTGGGAAGTCCACGTGCATTCGTTTTTTTTTTCTTATTACAATGAAGGAATTCTAAGTGCCAGGTTTAAGGTTGAATCACCTTTCTACAACCTCTAGAGAGAAAGAGTTCCTACATACAAATCTATATATTTTATCAGCAATCCAGCATCTGAGTGGGCACAAAGTGGGATGTCCACCACTACCCATCATGAGTCACCTTGAATTCCTTAACCCCTTCTGTACCACCCAATGCCTCCCTCTTTTCAGAGTTTCCCTGCAGCCCCTGGGAGCTTTCAATTCCTCTCTAGCTCTCAATGTACTACAACTCCCAGCATCCACCCTGAGGATAGATAAGTCAATAATTCCTCCCAGCAGTGTTGCTGCCAAGTGTAACAGTTTAATGGCTCAGTCATTAAGTGGATATGAAGTGGGTACAAGTGCAAAATACATATTCACCCCAAATCCTTGCATTTGATTCCTCCTCATCTGTGCCAATAGCAGCCAAGGACCTACCTGTTAATCCCAGCCAGGCGATCAGTTGCCTCTACTGTCGGTTGCTGTTGTGTCTCTGGAGCTTCCCAGGGGTCCCCCTGTCTCTCGTGCAACTGTCAGTTTGCAAACCATGAAGGGAAGTGCCTGGAGCAAAGCATGTGCAGAATGAGCAGGGATAGAAGGAGTCCAGTGATTCACATGGAAGGGGAAAGCCCAGCCCCTGACACACACACTGGGGGGGGGGGGGGGGGGGGGTGAGTTGGACTCGTTGGGGGGAGGTCAGCCGTAATTCAGCTTTAACAAACTGGAATCTCAACATCCCAGACTATCCCAAAGCCTTTATTTCGACACTTACCACCTCCTTTTCCCTTGTTGTTTTTCTTCCTCCAAATATTTTACTCGTTACTGCAAATAAAACTTGAACTTTCCTGCTGAAAGGAGAGAAAGCCTCTCAGATCTGTCCTAAAATATTCTCAGAAAGGCTTTGCAGGCGCACCATCTAGTGGAGATCTTGAGCTGGAAAAACTGATGCCGGATCACCATTCCCAAGAGACTCTTTATGGGGATTTCCACCCAAAACTGTTTTTTATTTGTATAATGAAAGAAAATCTGATTCTTAGCAACCTTCCAATATACTTTCATTACACAGTCATTTTAAAGATGTTGTTTTCACTTAGAGATTGACAACTTGCTATTGGTTTTCATTTTTTATTCTTTGTGGTTTTTGAGTTATTTCGCTTTTTATTCAGTGGCTCTCCAGTTTGCAGTTTCAACCATCTGGTTGCTAGGGTCCAAATTCCCCCAGCAACCATGCACTGATTTGAATAAAAGACTGGAGTATGACTAGGAGGGGCGGAATAGAAAGACGAGTAATAAAAAGTTGCAATTACAATGGATTTGTAGTTTTACAGATTTTTTAGATGGGGTCAGCGACCCCTATTTCAAAACTTGAAAGAGTCAGAAGAAGGCAAATAAAAAATGAAGGGCAATTATTCTTAGGATTAGCTAACAAACTAAAAGTTAACTTAAAGGTGATCCACCCCTTTAAAATTATTCGGAAATTACATTTTAATTGAAATTTTTATAATCCTTTATCTGCCGGCTGGTTCTGACTCTTGAAACAATGTAGCAAAACTCAAGTTTTTGTTGACTGACTAATAGTAATGCCTATAGGAAAGACTGTTTAAACATGCCCCTAGTGTGGCTTTATGATTATTATGAAGGGCAAAAAAAAAGCCACAGTCTGAGGAAGGGAAAGGCCTTTTTGCATCGGTTGGAATGGGTTGATCACTTGAGCAAAGTCATATTTATATAAGCCTTCACCACCAATGAATAAAACTCAATGATGGATGCCACCATGGGTTTAAGTCATAGGGGCAGATTCACTAAGATCCGAATATTCGCCAGCGTAAGCTTCGCTAGCGTTCGCCGCACTCCGCCAGGCGAATTTTCGCCAGCGCTACACAAATCCACCAAAGTGCGAATTTACACTCAGGTCGGCGAACTGTAGAGTAGTTGCGCTAGTTTTACTTCGCTAGGCAGAGTGCTGTTACGCTAGCGAAGCCTAATTTGCATACGGCGGGAACTTTAACGTATAATAGAAGTATATGTTCCAGCCACTACATTCCACTACACAAGCCCAGGAAACCTTTAATAAATAAAATAAAGTTGTCCTATTGCCCTA
This sequence comes from Xenopus borealis, assembly GCA_024363595.1. Taxonomy (NCBI): domain Eukaryota; kingdom Metazoa; phylum Chordata; class Amphibia; order Anura; family Pipidae; genus Xenopus; species Xenopus borealis. The sequence goes on from CM044439.1 coordinate 8,841,539, forward strand.
CATGTGCCCCCTGTATAGTTGTGTTGCCATATGTTAGGAAATGTAGGGGGGAAGGAAAAAAAAAATTATCAATCTTTTTCAGACTATCACCCTCCTATGCTAAAATACGGCAGCGTTTTTTTGGGACTTAGAAAAAATTTGACATTTTTTTTTTCAACCTCCTATCTATTGTATTGAACTTTGCCTGGTCTGACCAGGCGATGTAACGCCGCACAGGGATCTGCAACCTTGGCTCTCCAGCTGTTAAGGAACTACAAGTCCCACAATACAATGAAGGAGTCTGTCATGATTCATAAAGGCAAATGCATTGTGGGACTTGTAGTTCCTTAACAGCTGGAGAGCCAAGGTTGCAGATCCCTAAAAAGTGCTAACGTTGAGGAAAATTTTCATCTTAGTGAATTTGCGAAGTTACGATCCTTCGTCAGTGCGCAACTTCGCCTGGCGTAAGGGTGTGAAGTTGCGCAAGTCTATCTACTTCGGTAGCGAAAATTCGCCAGAGTCCGTGTTAGTGAATTTGTGAAGTTGCGAAATGACGTCACGCTGGCGAATTAGCGCTAGAGTTAGACGCTTTAGTGAATCTGCCCCATAGAGTGGAGTGCTTCCACCATTCTAAAACACTAGTTGGTGTCCTGTGCCTTCAGGGTGTAGGGTCTTAAATTAATTTAAAATGATCTAAAATAAAGACACGGTACATCTAAAATAGAACAGACTTTTCCAAAGCAGAGCTATTAAAGGACGAGTATACGTACAGAGTAAAATACAACCAAGAGACAACTTATATCCTAACAAGATACCAACAAAATAATCTTACCCAAATGACAGATACATACCAGTAAATATCGCCATTATGCATCTTTTACACAAAGCCGCCATTTTGTCAGGTGGTGTGTGTCAGTCACTGATCAGCTGACAGGAAATAGTGTGGGAGCCAGTGACGCAGCATGTTTGTGTTCACTTGGTTTGCGTGTGAGCACAGTGCACATAGGACAGGGCTTGATTTGGGATTACTGATATGGGAATATCCAATGGGATTTCTCATAGAAGGGTTCTCTTTATATGGAAGAGTGGTTACATTTGGATTGGTTTATGGGATGTAATGTTCAGGGAACAGAACACAATGTAGAGTCCTGCACAGGTCCAGTTGGGCAGACCAGTGTTGATTCTGGACCCGTAAGAACAGGACCAGCTGGCCCTCTACAATCTCCTGTTCTTGCAGGCTCCTGCTGACCCAGGAGCCTGTAGGAGGTGGAGGGAATGCAGCCTGAAATTGGCTTGGATACCCAGACAGGGTACCGGCAGACCTCCTACATGGTCAGCAGACTGGGGTCTTCGTGCCCAAAACATGCAGGTACCACTTTGCAGGTATTCCTCAGGTACCTGATACAGGAATCATTGGCAGAACAACTTCCTCCATCCTACTAGGCTGCTGTGACTACTGCTCCTCTCACTTTACACAATTCCCAATCCAGGGTTGTACAGGAGCCTTGGTGGCCCACCAGGTTTTTTCCCGGTGTCCCGCCGGCCCAGTCCCAAACCCTTGTACCCAGCTCCCACCCTCATCCCTGTTACATCTGCCCCTTCCCATAAACATTCAGACTTCACTTTTTTGCTCTCCTGCCTGCCCTGTGCCTTTATTGGCCCATTCTGCTTCTAACTGGCATCACCCCAGCTTTGTGCCAGGAGCACCGGCAGAATTCTATCATTTCCCTCCTCTCATTCACTGCTCCTACTCGCCAGCATTCTTTCCATCTGAGCCTCTCTCCTGTCCCAATGTTCCTTCCACCTATTCTCCTTTCCATACGCAGATCAAACCCACTTCGTAGTAGACTTCTGCACTGAAATCCATTTCTCAAAAGAGCAAACAGATTTTTTTATATTCAGTTTTGAAATTTGACATGGGGCTAGACATTTTGTCAATTTCCCAGCTGCCCCTGGTCATGTGACTCGTGCCAGCACTTTAGGAGGGAACTGCTTTCTGGCAGGCTGTTGTTTTTCCTTCTCAACGTAACTGAATAGTACGCAGTGGGACATGGGTTTTACTATTGAGTGTTGTTCTTAGATCTACCAGGCAGCTGTTATCTTGTGTTAGGGAGCTGTTATCTGGTTACCTTCCCATTGTTCTGTTGTTAGGCTGCTGGGTGGGGGAAAGGGAGGGGTTGATATCACTCCAACTTGCAGTACAGCAGTAAAGAGTGATTGAAGTTTATCAGAGCACAAGTCACATGACCTGGGGCAGCTGGGAAATTGACAATATGTCTAGCCCTATGTCAGATTTCAAAATGAAATATAAAAATATCTGTTTGCTCTTTTGAGAAATGGATTTCAATGCAGAATTCTTCCGGAACAGCACTATTAACTGATGCATTTTGAAAAAAAATGTTTTTCCCATGACAGTATCCCTTTAAAGGTCTTCAACATCAGCCCTACAAATAAATACAATGTATTCTAATTTAAGCAATTAAATCTAGGACTTTAGTTCTTGTGCTTAAAGTAAACCTTTAAAATAACAGAATGTAAAACCGATGAGAGTGCTATTCTAAGCACTTTTGCAATTTACATTGATTATTTTTTTAAAACCAAGATATTAAGGTATACATGTACTGTTGATAAGATTGAATTTTGTTACAACAACGCCACCTGCTGGTTGGTTTCATATCATAAAGAAGTCAAGGAAGGTGTCAGGAGAAAAAGATGGCTGCTCTGATGTTCTACCTGTTAGGGAAAACATTAGAAACCTCATATAACCTTTCTCACATTATTCCTGAATGTAAATTGCAAAAGTGCTTAGAATAGCTCTCTCGTCAGTTTTACATTCACTTGTTTCAAAGGTTTACTTATCCTTTAACAGTGCAGAACAGCAAACATTTACAGCCACCTCATTTGTTTGCTGGAACACTTGGGGAAGTGTGTGTGTGTGTGTGTGTGTGT
>CM044439.1:8851037-8865526 GCA_024363595.1 Xenopus borealis
AAGGCGAGGGGGAGGGGCTAAAATGGTACGGCTACAGGGTTCCAATTCTACTTCAAGGAGAGGGGGGAGGGGCTAAAATGGTACGACTACAGGGTTCCTGAGGTTAAATGACAGCAGGAGATTCGCTTGGTTACAGGCAGTTGTGCCTGGGCTGGAAGGAGGAAGGACACGGACCCGCTGAGGCGCCGCGCAGTAACACCGCCCAATCCTGATCCCCCCCACACTATGGTTCCAGCCTGTCAGTCCCTACGTATCACCTAAGCACCGTGTACTACTGTAGTCTGTAACCACTCCCATCTCTTCCCTGCCTGTACCACAGAGCGAGAGGCGGGAATAGAAGGCAGGCGGGTTAGATCTGCTTCCTGATAGGCCGGGAGTCCGCAGTCCCGCCCCTTCACTTCCTCCACGTGGTAACGTGCAGCCTAGCAAGAGGAAGAGAGAAGTGTGCTGCTGCTACCGCTGATCCAGACAGGTAAATGGCAAGGGGACGCTCTGCACTCATTATCTCTCTTACACTCTCTCAGTAACGGTGCCCCACTTCCTGTCATTCCCACTTGGGGCTTGCGCAGCCCTGTTTATAAAGAGAGTGGGAGAACCCCCAGTTGTTGTTAGTCTGTAGCTCACAGGGTCCCACCAGCAGCCAAAGGCTGGTATTGACTTGTAGGTGTAACTTACAGGCAGCTTCATTGGCTTCTGCTGAGTCTGAAACTCATGCACCCAGGGGAAAGCCAACTGCACACCCAGTGGGAGAAAGAGCATTAAATCTATATATTGTTGTTCTTTTTTATATAGCACTGACACAGCCCCCAGAGTTGATAGGTATCAGTCCCTGTTCCAATGGAGCTTACAATTTAATTCTCACATTCACACACACACACACTGGGCCAGGAGCTGGTTAAAGAGGTTGTTCACCTTCCAACACTTTTTTTTTTTTTTTTTTTTTACATTTAAAGGGCTGGTTCACCTGTGCAGTAACTTTTAGTATGTTATAGAATGGCTAATTCTAAGCAACTTTTCAACTGGTCTTCATTTTTTCCTTTTTATAGTTTTTGCATTATTTAAGATTCTGACTCACTGACCCCATATAAAACAAATTCTCTGTAAGACTACAAATGTATTGTTATTGCTACTTTTTATTCCTCCTCTTTCTATTCAGGCCTCTCCTATTCATATTCCAGTCTGTTATTCAAATCAGTTTTATCCAAATAATGTTCATTGTTGTGTGTAATAATAAAACTAAATTGATACATTATGGGCAGACTTGTCAAGGGTCAAAGTGAAAATTCGAATTTCGAAGTAATTTTTGGGTACTTCAACTATCAAATAGGTCAAAATTTGATTAGAATTGAAAAATTGCAGTACTGCCAAATTGCTGTTTTAGCCTATGGGGGGGCCTCCTATAACCTCTATGAGGTGTTTTTGAAAATTTTTGAAATTCAAATTTTTTTTTGAGGAAAATTGAACAAATTTAATTTGATCAATAACAGTCCATTTCGATTGAAAGAACACTTTTAAAAAAAATTCAATGGTCAAGTTTACAAAAATATAAATCTCTTGGAAGGCCGGTATTTTTTTCAAGAAATGGTGGCTCTTTTATTTTGCTTGTTATGGTTTAAAGGACTACTAACAAATGATAAAATAAAAAACACCAAGACACGTTAAGGCAGGGGTGTCCAAACTTTTGGATTTGAGGGCCACATCGGAAGAAGAAAAATTGTCTGGGGCCACACATGAAATACGCAAACCCTTTTGATTTGTAAAAGTAAAGAAAATACACAAAAGAACTACAATACCAGTTGGATAACCAGATGGAGCTATACACTGGACTATGGGACACCTGGATATTAAATAGACTTATTATTATATTATTATTACTAACTGGGCAATGGGCAGAGTCCCCCTCATCCTATATCCTTTGCAACAGGACGTTTTCTCGGGAACTGAGTGTTTCAAGCTGGGCCACATTCATATCCATCTTGGGCTGCATTTGGCCCTCGGGCTGCAGTTTGGACACCCCTGCATTAAGGGTTAAATTTATTACGATACAACTTACTGATACTGTGCTTCCGCTCCTCTTTAGAAAAGGGGATCCTGCAATGATCTATCGTGCGGCGCTCGATTTCTCTTCCCTGGCTATCTCTTATAGAAGACAGGGAAAAGAAATCAAGTGCTGCACGAAGGATCATTGGCAGATCCCCTTTTCTGAAGAGAATCGGTAAGATATTTCTTAATTAAGACTAAAGCAAATTGCAAATTTAACCCTTAATGTGTCTTGATGTTTTTTATTTTTTTCGTTCAGTACAACCAAATTTAAAAAAAAAAAAATTGTTACTGGTCCTTTAACTTAGCAACCAGGCAGCAGTTTAGAAGTCATAATGGAAGGTGAATAGGAGAGGGGAGAGAGACCCAATAAAATGAATGGCAAAATGGAAACCTGACAGTTAGGGGCAGATTTACTGTTGGTCGAATTCGAGGGTGAATTTACCCTCAAATTCGACCAATCGAATTGTGGTCGAATGTAAAACCTTCAAATTCGAATATTGAATTTGAAGGTTTTTTACCACAGTAAAAATTTGATCGAACGATTCAAACGATTTTAACCATTCAATCAAATTTTTTTATTTTGATCTAAAAAAAAAAAAAAACCTATGAGAGCTTCCCATAGCAATAGTAGGTTTAATCTGGCGAACTAGGCAGTGGAAATTTTTTTTTCAAAGGGCAAGTAATTAGACTGACGAATATTTGAATAGAGTTTTATTCGAATCATTCAATTTGATCGAATTTTCCAAATTCGATGGTCGAAGTGGCCTTCAAAAATATTCAAGAATTCGAATCTTTTTAAAAATTCGATGGAATTTCGAATCATTCATGTGAATTTAGTAAATCTTCCCCTAAATGTGTAAGTTGCTCAGTGGGGTCAGTGACCCTGACAACGGCAGCTCCAACATAGGTTTTTTTTTTTTTTGCACAGGAATCATCGATTCTGTTTTATGGCCGCAAACGGATTAAAGGAGAACTGTGCCAGAGAACTAATGATATATTGGGAGATATTGGCAGAAAATGTTGGGATAGTTCTTTGTTCCCCAAAAAAAAGGGCCTAAAAATTGTATTTTTTCTCTGTGGTTATATGCAGTAAAATCAGTGTGACTCACGTGGACAGACCAAACAGAAAGGTTATATTGCTCTGCTAACAAGAGATCATATTAATAATTCTCTTGCGTTCACAGATAATCTCATCATGGTTTTGAAGAAAAAGAAAGAACTCAAGGTCGACGTCTTGGTTTTTGAAGGACCCAGTATTCAGAAACTTCACTGTAAGTATCGACTTTGAGCATCACCCTGGGGTTAAAGGGGTTGTTCACCTTTAAGAAAATTGAAAATTTGGCTTTTTATTCAGCAGCTCTCCCGTTAGCAATGTCAACAATGTGGTTGCTAGGGTCCCAATTACCTTAGCAACCATGCACTGATTTTAATTAGAGACTGGAATAGGAGAGGGCATAAACAGAAAGACGAGTAATAAAAAGTAGCAATAACAATAATCATAACTAGGGATGCACCGAATCCACTATTTTGGATTCGGCCGAACCCCAGAATCCTTCCCGAAAGATTTGGCCGAATACCGAACCGAATCTGAACCCTAATTTGCATATGCAAATTATGGGTGGGAAGGGGAAAACATTTTTTACTTCCTTGTTTTGTGCCAAAAAGTCACGTGATTTAGCTCCCTGGCCCTAATTTGCATATGCAAATTAGGATTCGGATTAGGTTCGGCCAGGCAGAAGGATTCGTCCGAATCCGAATCCTGCTGATAAAGGCCGAATCCTGGCCGAATCCCGAACTGAATCCTGGATTCGGTGCATCCCTAATCATAACTGAGCATTTGTTTTTTAGATGGGGTTAGTGACCCCCATTTGAAAGCTGGAAAGAGAAGAAGAAGGCAAATAAATAAAAAATATATATAAAAAAAAACCGAAGAACGATTGAAAAGTCAACTTTAAGGTGAACCACCCCTAAATTAACCTGTAGCAGAGTATCAGCCCTACTGCTGCAAATAGTCAGATGACGCTGTTATTCTAAAGTTATTAAAGGGATACTGTCATGGGAAAACATGCTTTTTTTTCAAAACACATCAGTTAATAGTGCTGCTCCAGTAGACATCTGCACTGAAATCCATTTCTCAAAAGCCCAAACAGATTTTTCTTTATAGCCATTTTGTCAATTTCCCAGCTGCCCCTGGTCATGTGACTTGTGCCAGCACTTTAGGAGGGAACTGCTTTCTGGCAGGCTGTTGTTTTTCCTTCTCAATGTAACTGAATGGAACACAGTGGGACATGGGTTTTTACTATTGAGTGTTGTTCTTAGATCTACCAGGCATAGGGTTGCCACCTTTAAAAAAAAATACCGGCCTTCCACTATTTGGCTTTTTTTCCTATTAATAACAAAAATACTGGTCAGGCCGGTAAAAAAATCAGCCAGGTGGCAACACTAACCAGGCAGCTGTTATCTTGTGTTAGGGAGCTGCTCTCTGGTTACCTTCCCATTGTTCTGTTGTTAGGCTGCTGGGTGGGGGAAAGGGAGGGGGTGATATCACTCCAACTTGCAGTACAGCAGTAAAGAGTGATTGAAGTTTATCAGAGCACAAGTCACATGACTTGGGGCAGCTGGGAAATTGACAATATGTCTAGCCCCATGTCAGATTTCAAAATGAAATAAAAAAAAATCTGTTTGCTCTTTTGAGAAATGGATTTCAGTGCAGAATGTTGCTGGAACAGCACTATTAACTGACGCATTTTGAAATGTTTTTTTCCCATGACAGTATCCCTTTAAACTTCCCATTCGTTTAGAAAGAGCAGTTGTATCTCTAAACAACCTTACGATATATAAGCAAAACCTTTTCAGTAGCCGTTATTTACAGTGATTAATGGATACCTTTTATTCCTGACGGGAGGTTTTAATTGAAGCATCAGATTTATGGTTAAAAGTCACTGCTATGGTAAGCAGTGCTCTCTTCCTCCTGTTCTGGGCACTACAGGTTCTCACTCTTGAAACATTCTTGTAGAAGCCAGATGTTTATCAGAGCTACAAGAACGTGTGGAAGGCATTCTGCTACACGGTTTCATCAGTCAGAACCAGCAGTGACCAGAGAGATATAAACCCAACACTGCTTTCAATTGAGACCACACTGACATATAACGGGTTAGGAGACTGACGTAACACTATGCAGGCTAATAACACTGACTCGACCAATATTTCGCATACAAACTGTTTCATAGGCTTCGTGGACGAAAAGAAACAGAATGTTCCATCGCTTCTGCTTCACTGTGTTCAGCTTCAGGATGGAGTCCAGCAAATACATTGTATCAAACAGGTAAGTACCAGGAGGAGGGTCACTGCACTGACTGGGGGGTCAGAAATATAATCACCGGGTCATGTGCTCTAGAATGTTGTGGGTAAATAAATGGCTATTGCAAATATACACCCTTTAAAGCTGTAGTATATGCCCCTCGCCTTGCACTGATCATTCCTGCCTGTTGCTTTAATTAAAGGAGCAGTAACCTCAAAAAATTAGTGTTTCAAAGTTATAAAAATATATTGCAGTGTTGCCCTGCACTGATAAAACTGGTGAGTTTGCTTCAGAAAGACTACTATAGTTTATATAAACAAGCTGCTGTGTAGCCATGGGGGCAGCCATTCAAGCACAGGATACACAGTAGATAACAGATAAGTACTACTATAGTTTATATAAACAAGCTGCTGTGTAGCCATGGGGGCAGCCATTCAAGCACAGGATACACAGTAGATAACAGATAAGTACTACTATAGTTTATAAACAAGCTGCTGTGTAGCCATGGGGCAGTCATTTAAAGGAGAAAAGGCTCAGGTTACACAGCAGATAAACTCTGTAGAACATAATGGTGTTATCTGTGCCATATTATTTAACCTGTGCCATGTAGCCTTTTTTTCAATTCCCACCAATGCTACACAGTGTCTTGTTTATTTAAACTATAGTACTTTTTCTGAAGCAAACAGCAGATACCAGTGCAGAGCAACAGTACATAAAATATCATTACTTTAAAACACTTTCATTTTTTTGGAGTTACTGTTCCTTTAAGAAATTACTGTTTTGGTATTTCATCAACTAAGCAAGGCAGGATCTGACATTGAAAGGTAAGTCACATCCTGCCGTGTTTAAACAAATGACCTGCCCTCTGTATAAACAAACCCCTCCCCCAAGGCGCAGCCTTTGTGAGGCTTTGCGATATACACGCACAATTAAAACTAAGGGTCCGTCTATAAAAAAGAAAAATAGAACATGTGACCTGTTAAGGTGTTTGGGATGCATTTGTATTGGGCAGTTGTATACATTGTCTTTCAGTTGTGCCCAGCGTGAGTAATCTGAGTTCATCTAAAGAGTGTTTTCTTTTCGTTGTTGCAGATTGTGCCTCTGTTGGGGAGTCTGCCCACAGACAGTACCAGCGCTAGCATGGTGAGCGCCTGCCTTGATGTCCTGAGTGAGATGTATTTCTCTCTGAACACCAAGAACCCACTGAAGAAAGTTTTGGCCAGGTAATAGGGCCCTGTGTTTGGGAGGTAAATGTATCATGTCTGTTGATTTGTATTGGAGAGACAGGGTGCTGTGCAGTGGCCGAACTCAAGTCGGCACTTAGTTGGTGGAGGCGGGACAGGAAGCGCTTGAGGATGGGGATCGGAGTACGCCAGGCCCCACTGAAGATTTTATTTGCAGCAGGGCCCTTGTACAATATGATCGCCATCCTCCAGCCCGCTTCCTGTCCTGCCTCCCTCCGCCCATTCCCCCACCCGACTCCACCCACTTGGTATTGACTTGAGTCCTCCTTCCTCGCAGAAGATAAACAAGCAGCTTGGGAGGAGGGGATTTTCTTATTGGCTATAGAGGAAGCAGACCGGACCCCCCCTCTTTCCAGAGCCCCCTGCAACTGCGGAGTGTGCTTTGTCTATAGTATACTCCACTGGTGCTGTGGTAAAATAAAAATGAAGGACTCATGGGGCACAGAAATATATCTCGATATGTTGATGATGATTCTGTAAAGTTCCCATAGTGATGTGAATATCACAGCCCCCTGACCACCACCAGATGGCACAATTAGCACATCATTAGCAACACTAGTTCATTGATGATTTTCTGGTTCCCGAGTTTCCCTTCTGGCAACAGAAGTCTAATCTTGCTTAAAGGGGTATGTGGTTTTTGGGTTATTTAGATTTTATTCAGCAGCTCTCCAGTTTGCATTTTGAGCAATCTAATACAGTGTGTTATAGTTATTAGTATATAATAGATGGCCATTTGGAGGGGCTCTTCATATTAACAAGCTACAAGTAATGAGGACTTTTTTTTTTATTTTAGAAGGGAACCAGGTTCATATATTTCACCTGTGCTCGTCGACTTCTTATTACACCATTGAATATTAAATGGCCATTGTTGTAAAATATAGGGGATTGTTTACTAAACTCATTTGGTTGATTTACTAAACTTTTATTTGGTTGATTTTTTTTTTTTTGGGGCAAAAACTCTTAAATTTTTCATGAAAAGAAAACTAAATTTTTTTTAGATTTATTATAGTCCAATGCTGAATTTGACATCCTCCAACTCAGACCTGTCGAGGTCAGGTATAAATCAAAGGCAATGGTCCCTATAGGCCAATTAGAAATTGTCATGGCCTGTGCTGGGTTTAGCCAGAAAATCCATCCAATTCGGGGTTTTCGGGCATAACCCCTCAGAATAGAGTGATTCAGGAGAAAAGACCAGAAATATTATATTGAATTTTATTTCCAGATCCGTTTAATTTGAGTTTTTATACCCTCAAAATGAATACTTAAGCAACAGTTATATCAAATTATTAAAGAATCTTATCAAACCGGAATATATATTTAAATAAATACAGTAGAACCCCCATTTTACATCCCCTAATTTTATATTGTTTTTTTGTGGTCCCACCAATATATTTTGCTTAATACATTTCCCTGATTTCACATAATTTTTTTCTGGTCACCTGAGTTCACCTGACCAGAAATACCACAGCTCTAACTGTAACAGCAAGAGATCACCTGACCAGAAATACTGCAGCTCTAACCGTAACAGGAAGAGATCACCTGACCAGAAATACTGCAGCTCTAACCGTAACAGGAAGAGATCACCTGACCAGAAATACTGCAGCTGTAACTGTAACAGGAAGAGATCACCTGACCAGAAATACTGCCACTCTAACTGTAACGGGAAGGGATCACCTGACCGGAAATACCGGAGCTGGGAAGAGATCACCTGACCAGAAATACTGCAGCTCTAACTGTAACAGGAAGAGATCCCCTGACCAGAAATACTGCAGCTCTAACCGTAACAGGAAGAGATCCCCTGACCAGAAATACTGCAGCTCTAACCGTAACAGGAAGAGATCACCTGACCAGAAATACTGCAGCTCTAACTGTAACAGGAAGAGATCACCTGACCAGAAATACTGCAGCTCTAACTGTAACAGGAAGAGATCACCTGACCAGAAATACTGCAGCTCTAACTGTAACAGGAAGAGATCACCTGACCAGAAATACTGCAGCTCTAACTGTAACAGGAAGAGATCACCTGACCAGAAATACTGCAGCTCTAACTGTAACAGGAAGAGATCACCTGACCAGAAATACTGCAGCTCTAACTGTAATAGGAAGAGAGCACATACTGCTAAAAAAAGTATATTATTATAAAAATAGTTTAATTACATGCAACAGGGTTTTACATATGAGATGTTTTATGCAAAATCTTTTTATAGAGACCTACGTACATTGTGGGTATAGTTTTCCTTTAATAAATAAAGCAAAATTGGACATGGTAGTTTGGTCATTAAATTATGAGATAAATTTGGATTTATGTTAATAACCCCAATTATGTCTCCCATGTTGCATTCTAGTTCTTTGAACAGCATTCCAGACCAATACAAGGCAGATGCCATCAGTGCATTCATCCGTTGCCTTGCTGAGGATATCGCAAGTGAAGATACTGAAAAGTATAGAAAAGCGGTGGACAACCTGGCCTCGTGCATGGAGAATTTCAGTCTGGGTAAATTCCTTCGGCTCATATCCCCTAATCTGCAGCCATATATTTTATTAGCTAGAGTTATGCCCCGTGTGGTTCCTTGGTTATGGCTACATTCTATCCTGGCACAAGAGCTTACTGTTTGCAGCAAACTATGGGAGCCTTTCATGCTTTCCTCTATGGGAATTTTGCAATGACATTTATAAAAGTAACTGTATTATTTATCTCCCAGGTACCTCCTGTGTCGCAAGTCTGTTTCTAGAAGGTAATTTATTTTTCTGCCCCGTTAATGTCTTATGGTTGAATGTTATTAAGCCAAACAAACATACTTTACTTCACTCATTAACTCCCTTTCTAAAAAACCGGCACAACTTTTCGACACCTTTTTCTCCTTTCCCCTTCTCCACCCCCTCCATGTACATTTGTCACTGCTCAAGATATTGCTGAGCACTTCAAAAACAAAATCGACAGAAGGGACATTACACTACTCAACCCCCCTAGACTCCCACCCCAGTCTCTTGTTCTCCTTCAACCCTGTCACTGACGAGGAAGTCTCAAAACGTTTAGCCTCTTCCCACTTTACTACCTGCCTCCTTGATTCCTTCAAAACTTCTCCGCAATAACAATCCATATCTAATCAAAGCCTTAACTCGTCTATGTAATCTCTCGCTCTCAACTGGACTGTTTCCTTCTCAACTAAAACACACTATTGTCAGCCCCATCCTGAAAAAATCCTCTCTTTATTCCTCCAACCTTGACAACTGGACCCCTTACAATCTGGTTTTAAGCCACAACACTCCCCTGAAACTGCCCTGACCTGACTAACTAATGACCTTTTAATAGCTAAAGCCAACATTGATTTCTATACTGCTTGATCTCTCAGCTGCATTTGACACTGTAGATCACCCTCTCCTCCTCCAGTCCCTCCATTCACTAGGCCTTCATGACATGGCCCTGTCCTGGTTCTCTTCTTACCTCACTAATCGTTCCTTTAGTGTCTCCTACAATGGAGTAGCATCTTCTCCCCTACCTCTTTCTGTTGGGGTTCCTCAATGCTCTGTCCTGGGACCCTTATTATTCTCCCTCTATACTTCCTCCCTTGGCAAATTAATCAACTCGTATGGTTTCCACTACCACCTCTATGCTGACGATCTATCTCTCATCTCCTGATCTCAACCCAAAACTTCTTACTCGCATCTCCTCCTGCCTGTCCGCTATCTCTACCTTAAATTAAACCTCTTTAAAACTGAAATGGTTCTCTTTCCTCCAACTAACACCAGTAACATCCCTGAAATATGTATAGTTAACAATTCCATTATCACCCCGTCTCCCCAGGCCCGATGCCTTGGGGTTATCCTAGATTCTGCCCTGACATTCACTCCAGTCACTTATTAAATCATGTCACTTTCACCTCTCCAGTCCATAATGAACACTGCTGCTAGGCTTATACACCTCAGCAACAGCTCCTCCTCTGCCATACCATTCTGCCAATCCCTGCATTGGCTTCCACTACCCGTCAGAATTAAATTCAAATTGTTGACCCTGACATTCAAAGCACTTCATAACTCTGCCCCTCCCTACATGTCTGAACTCATCTCTATATACTCACCTATATACCGCTTACTATGCTCCTCTACTGACCTGCTACTCAACTCTTCTTTCATTACCTCCTCACATGTTCGCATTCAAGACTTTCCAAGGGCTGCTCCCCTCCTCTGGAATTCTCTCCCACGGTCTGTCCGACTTTCTCCCAAACTTTCTGCTTTCAAGAAATCTCTTAAAATGCACTTATTTAGAGAATCCTACCCTCAATCTTAACTACCAAATGCAACACTACATATAGTACCACATTTCTCACCCACTTAATTCGATCTTGCCCATTCCCACACCTTATGTTTAACTCCCTTACCTTTAGATTGTAAGCTCTTTCTGCATAGGGCCTTCCTCACCTTTTGTTCCGGTATTGATTGTATTTAACAACATATGTATGTAATTCATGTGATTTAGTTGTATAAACACATTTACATTAAAGTGCTATGAGATATGTTGGCACGACCAGTATAATGAATCTGAAAAAAAGGGAACAGGAACACCAAAAACAAGTGTTTTAAAGTAATGATAATATAATGTACTGTCGCCCTGCACTGGTAAAAATGATGTTTGCTTCAGAAACACTAATATAGTTATACTGACAAGCTGCTGTGTAGCCATGGGGGCAGTCATTCAAGCACAGGATACACAGTAGATAACAGATAAGTACTACTATAGATTATATAAACAAGCTGCTGTGTAGCCATGGGGGCAGCCATTCAAAGCTGAAAAAGGAAAAAACACACAGGATACACAGCACACAACAGATAAGCTCATACAATGGGATTCTTCAGAACCTATCTATTGTGTATCCTGTGCTTGAATGGCTGTCCCCATGACTACACAGCAGCTTGTTTATATAAACTATAGTAGTACTTATCTGTTATCTACTGTGTATCCTGTGCTTGAATGGCTGCCCCCATGGCTACACAGCAGCTTGTTTATGTAAACTATAGTAGTACTTATCTGTTATCTACTGTGTATCCTGTGCTTGAATGGCTGCCCCCATGGCTACACAGCAGCTTGTTTATATAAACTATAGTAGTACTTATCTGTTATCTACTGTGTATCCTGTGCTTGAATGGCTGCCCCCATGGCTACACAGCAGCTTGTTTATATAAACTATAGTAGTGTTTCTATAGCAAACACATCTGTTTTACCAGTGGAGGGCATTGTATTCCTTTAAGAAAAATCTCTCTTGTGGTGTTGCTGTGCTTAGAAATGACCAGGGAAATGTCAGCTCTTCTTTGCTCGATGATATAATTTCCTGAGCAGCATCACAAGACTTTAATTCTTTTCACAAACGTCATTATTTTTAGTGGAAGTTGATTTCAATATTACAGTTTGATCTCCGTGAAGGCTTTGCAGTTCTGATGACAGGCTGCTGGGAAGATAAAAGCCTGACCCCACTGAACATCACTTTGTTTGCCTAAAAGAACCCTTTTGATTATGGGAAATTGTGTTCTTGGTGCCCACGCACTGACAAAAGGTTGTGTGTTCAGTAGAACTCCAATTCCCAGAAGAGTTTTCCTTATCAGTCGGGGGAATGAGATCTTCCAGTCTAGGAGAGTCCTAACATTTCCTTTTGTTTTCTCTCCCAGCCCTTCAGTTTTTAGAGAGAGTGTTGCGTATGTTCCAAAGCCAAAACAAGTAAGTGCAGAACATTCTATTTACCTCTATAATGGGCACTCGCTGTCTCCTTATCCCCCAGCTGCAGTACCAGAACATACTGTACGGAGCTCACTCACCGAGTCTGTTGCCAAAAAACTGGCGCTGTCCATTTGTTTCTATATAGTGGGCCAGCTTTTCACTGTACTGCCTGTTTGGGGACCAGCTGATTTCATCCAAAGAGCTCGCTGGAGCCATGAATGTCTCTCCAGTTGGAAAACCCTTTTAAAGGCATCTGTAAGACACATCAGCTAGGTAGGCTACACACCCAATGTGGTCTTGCTGCTGCCACCCATACTTGCTAGAGGACCCCACTATGAGATCATTCTTAGCAAGGGAAAGCGTTATTTACAGGCCTGTGGAGTCGGTACAAAATCCTTGACTCCGACTCTTCTGTTTTTAAAGGAACAAAAAAAACTGAAAGCGTATCAATTTAATTAAAATATAATGTACTGTTGCTCTGCATTGGTAAAAGTCCAGAAGGACTACTATAGTTTATATACATAACTGCTGTGTAGCCATGGGGCAGCCATTCAAGCACAGGATACACAGTAGATAACAGATAAATAGTACTATAGTTTATATAAACAAGCTGCTGTGTAGCCATGGGGGCAGCCATTCAAGCACAGGATGCACAGTAGATAACAGATAAGTACTACTATAGTTTATATAAACAAGCTGCTGTGTAGCCATGGGGGCAGCCAATCAATACTTCTGCCAGATCCTACTTTATAGAATCTCTTAAATCTGATCTGATTATTTTCAGAGCTTGTTTTTACAGCTATTAGGAGTCGGAGTTGGTACATTTTTGGTGACTCCGACTCGAGATACCACAAAATTGCCTTCGACTCAACAGCTCTGATCATTTAGTTCTCTAAAATCAATCTGTCGGCCTCTGTTGGACTGATGACTATATATGTGGCAGTGGTTGGGCTGTTCCAACTACTTTTCCTGTAGGTGGAGGCAAATTCAGCAAGTGATGTATGCAGGGGCCCCCCATATCCCCCCCATATTGTTGTCTGATTTTTACCAGTGACAAGTTGTCATTGAAAAGATTCAGGCAGTGTTTTTTTTTTTAAGTACAGCCCCCCCCCCTTTGTAGCACCTAATGCTGTCTTGCAATTTTTGCAACTTCTGTATTGAGCTCTAAGAACTGAATTGAGACAGCTAATTGGGCCCACCATGTAAAGTAGTGCATATGGGCAGCCCATGGACCCACCCACGTCATCAATGGATCCCCTTCCTAGGAAAGTCTGCAGCCAGTAGAAGGGTGGGGTTGGAGATACATTACCCACATCATTTAGAATGGCATTATTATACAAGAATTTGTCACTTTAATTGTCCTTACATGCATTCCAGGGGGATTCTACGTGGATCTAGCACTTCAGTTTACTTGCCATATGTTCTGGGGAGTTCTACTTGAAATTGGACTTGTATTTATACTTTCATGTGGTCTGAGGTATTATACATATAAACAGGGCATGACGAACAAATAAATAAATAAAAAGTTGACACTGTGACTGGTTTACTGATGTTCATTCTTTTTTTCTCCCAGGAAAATTTTTATATTTTCTCCATTTGTAAAAAGTCGAGTTTAATCCAATAGGGTCAGCGCTCCTTTTAGTTTTGCAATTACACAGGCAGGTCCTGCCTTTTGATGGATGCAATGAACTCCTTTATGTACATTGACTTAATGATATTCTTGTTCTTTATGTTTAGAGGAATCCTTGGAAATGGCCTTGCCCAGACCCAGCTGATGCACGACTTGCTCACTGCAGTGAAAGTCTCCATGATGCTTGTGCAGAAAGTCCAAGACCCCATTCAGGCTGCTCTTCAGTCCAGCAGTCCGGACCCTCTTTGGAAAACTTTGTGTGACCTGCTTGGCCGCTTTACTGATCTAATGTTGGATGGTAAATAACCTCACTAGTTATAAGATATATAATACACAAGCCATGAATATCCTGTAAATTATATCCTTATAAATAGTGATGGGCGAATCTATCCAGTTTAGCTTCGCCGAAAAATTTGCGAATTTCCAGCGGAATTGTTGGTATGATGTAAAGCGGGATATTCTGAGACTGTTTGTAATTGGTTTTCATTTTTTATTATTTGTGGTTTTTGACTTATTTAGCTTGACAGAATGGCCAAAATAACTGTTTTTTTTTTTTTTTTT
>CM044439.1:8865552-8880763 GCA_024363595.1 Xenopus borealis
TTTTTTTTTTTTTTTTTTAATAACCACAAAAAATGGTTCCTTACTTGTGCCCCATAGAGGACCTACTGCAGAATGTTCAGAGCACCTCTGGGATGGCTGTCATTCTCTATCTGAAGATCATGTTACATGACTGTGAGAAACTTCCCAAACTGGTGAGTGTATTACTACTAATGACTGTATCTTTCCATATCCTCAATATTAATGGGCGTTACCCCTCACTTCTACAGTGTATGTACTCTATGGGGGCAGCCATTCAAGTTGGATTCCGTTGCATATCTGTATAGTTCACTTTAATAGGAGCAAGCAAATCATGTAAAGTCTTAATTTCTATACTGTTATATGGTCGTGCTGGCTGATAAATTAGATAGGTATAAGAAGGGGCTGGATGCTTTATTCACCAGTAGCTCCTCCCAGCAGACAGGAGGGAGCCAATGAGATTAGAGGAAAGGAGGGAAAGGGGTGTTACAGGGAGGGAAGTGAATCCGTGGTACAGGCTGATACATTAGATAGGTATAAGAAGGGGCTGGATGCTTTATTCACCAGTAGCTCCTCCCAGCAGACAGGAGGGAGCCAATGAGATTAGAGGAAAGGAGGGAAAGGGGTGTTACAGGGAGGGAAGTGAATCAGTGGTACAGGCTGATACATTAGATAGGTATAAGAAGGGGTTGGATGGTGTTTAGCAAGTGAGGGAATACAGGGTTATGGAAGATAGCTCATAGTACAAGTTGATCCAGGGACTGGTCCCATTGCATCTTGGAGTCAGGAAGGAATTTTTTTCCTCCTTGAGAGGCTTCAAAGGGTTTTTTGCCTTCCTCTTTATCAACTATCAGTTAGGCCGGTTATATATAGACTTAAAGGAGAACTAAAGCCTAAGTAAAGATGTGTGTATAAATGTTGTACATGATGTTTTGTGCTTGTGTACCAGCCCGCAGCAACCACAGCCCTTTAGCAGTAAAGATCTGTGTCTCCCCAGTAGATGCCCCAGTAGCTCCCCATCTTCTTTTCTACTGATTCACTGATTCACATGCTCTGTGCTGCTGTCACTTACTGAGCTTAGGGACCCACTCACAATATACACCTGATAGTGTCATAGAAATATAGTCACAATATAAGGCTGATTAGTCATTAATACACATCATTAGAAACATCACAATTTAATCATCAGCAAACCTGTAGCATCAGCTTATATTACAGCCAGGGAAGCTCATTTTCTGCTGCTGGATAATTAGTGACGACCCCTAAGCTTAGCTTCTCAACAGCTGCTCAGAGCCCACTGAGCATGTGCAGAGTCACAGACACTTTCCAAGATGGTGACCCCCTGTGACAAGTTTCAAGTCCTGGATCATTGCTGCTATTGACAAGCTGAAACTTTAGCCTCCTGCAATAAGTTCATTATATAAAACATGGCAATTTTAGCCATATTCACTTTTAGGGTTTAGTTCTCCTTGATGCACGTGTGTCTTTTTTAAATTTTCTCTGCATGTTACCCAATTTTGACAGTGTCCACATGTACCCTTTCAGGTCAGCGATGTGATTCTCTGTACTGTGGATTCTGGGGATGCTCCTGATTGGTTCCTGAGCTGCTGCAGGAGCCTCTGTAAGGACCCGCCTGATACCGCTCTACTCTTCCTGTGCCAGGGAGCGCTTGCCATGCTAGAGTGGAAACATGGCAGCATGGGAGAGGGCGGTGAGAAACTTCTGCTTGACCTGTTGGATGTTTTGCTTTCTCAGAGTTCACGGTAAGGAATTAGTTTGTTTTAGATAGATAATCCATTGATAATATATTGTAGCCTGTGGTTGATGCCACAATGGAGATTAAGTGCTTTCTTCTGCACAATTGCTATTGTTCTGTTATAGGGGCATCTCTCTATACATTGCACTCTGATATATATGGTGATTTATGTATTTCATTTTAGCCTGAAAGAGTCGAGTGTGGCCATGTTGCTCTCGAGAGTATTAGCTCTATGGACCGGCTCAGCCCTAGATCTCCTCACCAGCTGCTCCACAGGGTTAAAGGATAAACTGAACGGGCGCTCAAATGCCACGTGCAAGCTTCTGGAGTACGTATATGTACACTGGGAGCATCCATTAGATGCAGTGAGACATCAGACCAAACTGATCTTCAGAAACCTCCTCCAGATCCATAGGAAGGCCGTGGAGTTGTCTGACGAGGACCCGTTTCTCTCGGAACTCACCCACAGCTTGTTGCATTTAGAGTGGCACTCAAAGGGAAAGTACGCTTCGCTTGCGTGCCTCGTGGACTGCGTGGGAGCAGAACAGATTTTGGCTGTAGATGGCACAATACCGTCACAAATCCTAAATGTTATGGGGGACCAGTCTTTTGCCCCCTATGCCAGTAACCTCCTGGAAGCCATGTTTATTAACCATAAAACCCAGCTGACCTCAAGATCAGGAGGCCAGGGTTGGACTGAGAGGTGGCACGACATTTGGGTCTCCCCTCTTCTCCTGCGGCTGTGCGAGGAAAATATTAACCAGACCACTTACATCATCGATTATTATCTGCCCAAACTTCTGAAATGCAACCCAGAAAGCTTAAACTTCATGATTGAGGTCCTGCAGGCCTCCGCCTCTATAAATATTGGTAAGTCCTAAATTATTATGCTGATTCTGAACGGGCCCAGATTTCCCGACGTTCCTTAATCACCTCTCAACAACCGCTTTGCTGCCTTCAGGAACCACACAGACATGATTTGGAGCCTTTAAAGCTGGGAAAGAAACATGGTGGCAGTATGCTCATAGGCATTGATGTCCTAAAGTGTGAATAGTTATTCCGTGGATTAAAGGGGTGGTTCACCTTCAAGTTAACTTTTAGTATATTGTAGAAGGGCCAATTCTAAGAAACTTTTCAATTGGTCTTCATTATTTATTTTTCATAGTTTTTTAATGATTTGCAATTTTCTTCTGTTTCTTTGCAGTTTTCAAATGGGGGTCACTGACCCCATCTAAAACCAAATGCTCTGTAAGGCTACAAATGTAATGTTATTGCTACTTTTTATTACTTATCATTCTATTCAGTCCCTCTCCTATTCATATTCCAGTCTCTTATTCAAATCAATGCAGGGTTGCTAGGGTAATTTCTACCCTAGAAACCAAATTGCTGACACTGCAAAATAGAGAGCTGCTGAATAAAAAGCTAAATAACTATAAAACCACAAACAATAAAAAGTGAAAACCAATTGCAAATTGTCTCAGAATATCACTCTCTACATCAGTGGTTCTCAACCTGGGGGTCGGGACCCCTTTGGGGGTCGAATGACCCTTTCAAAGGGGTCCCTTAAGGGGTTCCAGGAGCAGGTTCATCTCTCTCCCCACTAGCTCTGGGTCAAGGTTGTAGCTATCCGGGTGTTGGTGCTGGGAGTTGTAGTTCAGTAACCTGTGTAGGGAAGCCAGTTGCACTACAGCTTTCTATATCCCCTTAGTAGGGACTGCCATACAGCTCTCCCTGCCCATTTAAAATGATTAAAATTAACATGGTAATTGGGGTGTGGCAACATTTTTTTGCCGCATTACGCACGGAAAACAAACCTTTATGCAGCCACACAGTCTCCTTTACTTTCCTAACAATCCGCTCTGGGCTGGCAACGAAAATATTTTAATATTCTATGGTTGAGGGTCACCACAGCAAGAGGAACTGTATTAAAGGGTCGCAGCATTAGGAAGGTTGAGAACCACTGCTCTACATTATACTAAAAGTTAATTCAAAGGTGAACAACCCCTTTAAGTTGTCCTTTGTCACATGCTGATTTTCTCTTTAATTATTTTGTAGGGTCTGGGAGTAGCCGTGGGGCTCTAGGTGCCCTGATGGCATGTCTACGAACAGCCCGGGCTCATGGCCACCTCCGTTTTACTGAGAATTATGTGTGGAGCGGAAAGGTCTCAACAGCTTTAATCCAGCAGGGTCTTGTTCACAGGCATGATCAGGTAAAGATGGGAATTTGCGACTGTATCTATGGCAACTGGCGCTATTTGTCCTTTTTAATAGAGGGCGGCCATATCCTGCTGCACAAGATCATCATTCGCACCAGTCTCTGCGAAGCTTGCAATCTAAGCTTCCTATCACATTCACTCACACTAAGACTACTGGGAGGAAACCCACTCAAGAAAGGGGAGAAAATAGAAATTCCCGGCTTGAAATGTACCCAGCAATTCTGTTCCCCAATCAAAATGACTCTTGCTCCATAGTCCTAATAAATAGGGTAACCACCTTCCTACTGTACGGGTGGGCCATGACGTCATAAGGGATGGGGTGTGTGACGACCGGGGCATGTGCTATGACATCAGGTGCAGGGTTATGATATGGTGATTGGCCAATCACTGCATCAATCTAATAGTCTAATAGAGTCCTGCCTGGTTCTGACCCAGACAGCCCTCCCAGCCAGCACCTCTTATCTAACTTCTGGCCTCTTGCCTTTGGGCAGAGACGTGTGGAGATTTAGGGAAATTTAGTCGCCCGGTGACTTCAGGCTGCCTCCTTCAAAGTCATTCCTAATAGGTGAGGGAATAGGAGCCGCATACCCTACCTTCTGGCACAAAGCGGCATTATTTAAGGCTATTAATGATATTGTAGCTCATAACAAGGCATTCACACTACAGTGCTCAGTGGATCCTCTCTGCTGCGTTTTCAGTTTGTGAGAAGAGAAAGCTAAGCAGTTCAGAGGAAGCAGTTGCACTGTGATTTAAAATAAATGTAATTGCACAATGAATGTATATCCTATATAATAAAGTTCAAGTGTCTCTGCGTCCTGTCCCTGTGTCCGTGGAATTGCACTACTGCGCATGTGCCGCACTGACCGAATTTACCAGTTTTGGCCACTAGAGGTCGCCAATCACTAACTAATGCTATCAGTACCAGTACTAGAGACAATGAACTTTCATGGAGGCCTGGTGGTGAAGTGTATAAGGTAAATGCCTCTGACCAGTGCTTTTAGTGTTCAATTCCCATTGAGGGATAATTTACGCTAGCAAAGTAGATAGACGCGCAACTTCGCACCCTTACGCTGTGGCGTGTTTTACCATTGTGGGTGATAGTCTGAAAAACGTAAATACGTTACCGTTCGTCGACCATAGTGTAAATTCGCACGTTAGTGAATTTGCGTAGCGTAGGTGAAAATTCGCCTACAACAATTCTGTTTTTATAAATGTTTGACTACATGTGTTCAAGCGCCCGTTAATTTAACAGGCTTAATGTCTAGCATTTAATAAATGTGTAAATATGCTACAAAATGAGTTTTGGGATGAAAGCTTCTCTTAGAAATAACCAACTTTGGGCTGTTTCAGGTGCGTGTAGATGCTTTAGGGCTCCTATGTGAAAGTCACTGGAGCACAGAAGTGGTTTCACTGGATGAGATGAAACTGGTCCTGTTCTGTCTTCAATACAACTTGAATTGTCAGTCTCCTTCCATCAGGCAGCAACTCTGTTACCTGCTCAAAAAGGTGAGTTCTCACCCTGAAGCTTTAGATGCACGCTCATCGGGGCAAATTCTCTAACCTGGGAAGTTGCGCTAGCGAGGGCTTCTCTAGCATACGCCGCACTTTGCCAGGCGTAGTTTCGCCAGCGCCACGCAAATTCACTGAAATGCGAATTTGCACTCAGGGCGGCAAACGTTAGTGAAGTTGCGCTACCGTTACTTCACCTGGCAAAGTGCATTTACGCTAGCGATGCCTCATTTGCATACGGCGTTAAATTGCGCTAGTCGATCTACTACGCTAGCGGATTTTCGCGAGGGGCACTGCTAGTAAAATGGCGAAGTTGCAAAATGACGTCACGCTGGTGAATAAGCGCTAGCGTTGGACGCTTCGCGCTTTAGTGAATTTGCCCCATTCAGTGGAGTAACTAGATGTTACCAGGCTCCACAACAAATTAATTTTAGGGCCCCAACATATCAAGAGGTTGTCCTGTTTAAGCAATATATGTTGAAATTGCTCATCGATTGGGTACCCATGGGTTCCCTTATACCTCTAGCCCCTCCCTGCAGCTGCAGGGTCTGCTTCCTCTGTAGTTATGCCCCTGCACTCACTCTCTTGAAATCTATTATTAAAATAGAATTCTTAATACTAGGAAGAATTAAATGACCCAAAAGCTCGAATCACATTAGATTTGGATGCGATCGGATTTTAGTTTTTTCTTAAAGGGATCCTGTCATGGGGAAAAACATTTTTTCCCAAAACACATCAGTTAATAGTGCTGTTCCAGAAGAATGCTGCACTGAAAACCATTTCTCAAAAGAGCAAACAGATTTTTTTTTTTATATTTCATTTTGAAATCTGACATGGGGCTAGACATATTGTCAATTTCCCAGCTGCCCCAAGTCATGTGACTTGTGCTCTGATACACTTCAATCACTCTTTACTGCTGTACTGCAAGTTGGAGTGATATCACCCCCTCCCTTTCCCCCACCCAGCAGCCTAACAACAGAACAATGAGAAGGTAACCAGATAACAGCTCCCTAACACAAGATAACAGCTGCCTGGTAGATCTAAGAACAACACTCAATAGTAAAACCCATGTTCCACTGCGTACTATTCAGTTACATTGAGAAGGAAAAACAACAGCCTGCCAGAAAGCAGTTCCCTCCTGAAGTGCTGGCACAAGTCACATGACCAGGGGTAGCTGGGAAATTGACAATATGTCTAGCCCCATGTCAAATTTCAAAACTGAATATAAAAAAACCTGTTTGCTCTTTTGAGAAATGGATTTCAGTGCAGAAGTCTACTGGAGCAGCACTATTAAATGATGCTTTTTAAATAAACATGTTTTCCCATGACAGTTTCCCTTTAAAAAAAAAAAACTCGAATGTCAGGAAGGCTGCAAACATCGACCAAATTGATCCCTACACCTCTCCCACTGATTTAAACAGTCATTGGTCAGGTTTTAAGTGGCGAATAGTTGAATTCAAATTTTTAAAGGGCCAGAGTATGATGCATCTTGAAAATTTTGTTTAAAAAAAAAAAAAAAACTCGAATCAAGTTTGGATAACTCCCTATGGACCCTCGACAAATCTGCCCCTATGTGTGTGTGCATTGGTTCTTATGTTTAATATGTATCTTCAATGACCACGGCTGAATAATTGTTTTCTTTTTGGATAGCTTCTGTGCCGTATACATGAAAGTTCCCAGGCTCTGTATAAACAAAAGCAGACTCAACATTTAAAGATTGGTAAAGATGTCGGGAATGAGAGCGACGCCTCCCGAGCGCTTCAGCGGTACCAGGTAAGTACTTCAAGTAGGATTTTTACCATTGTAAAAAGAAGATAAAAGGCTCTTTGTCTTAGTAGAATGTGGTGTAGAACTTCATCATTACTTGTGTGGGACCAGATGGTACATAGTAAGGACGCCTTTCTGGTTTTCCGCCTAACCTGTAATGAAATGGCAAATGCTGGAAAAGGTAATACTAATGATATTTATGCAGAACTGTTTTGGGGTGTTGTGGCTTTTGTCTGCCAGCAGGGGGCAATCAAATCGGCTATGGGTGGCCAGAGGGGGCAGTAGGGTGGCGGCAGCTGGTGCTATTGGCAATACAGAATTTGGGTGGAGGAGGTGGGAAGTAAGAGGGGTTATAATAGTCCTAGAGTTACTCAAATTATATGTATTAGCTGGGCCCAGCCAATAGCAATATTCTTATCTGTCGAGGTAGTTTGTGTGAAAGACCTTGGGGGTAGTAAAAAATTCCTGAACACCCTCTCACATCTTGTTATCCCAGCTGTTTCCTCGCTTTCCATACAGGTCTTTCTTCCCTGTCTCCAGAACCCCCTCATCACCATGTCCAGCTTATAACTCCATCTCTGTGTGGCCCATGATCTACCCCACTCATTCTCTTTTCCTCCCGGCACCTTCCCCAAATTGCATAAAGTCTCTCTGTGTGGTCCTAGTGCCCCCCCAGCAGTCTCTTTGCCATCTCACTGATCTTTCCCTAAACTGCATACAGTTGATACATACATTGATCTTTGTGCCTTTGCGGCTTATCCCCCCAATCTCACCCACATACCCCACTAATCACTGTGACCTGTCTAAGCTCCTTTGCTAATATGTATACAGTGCCGTCCCACAGATCTCCATCCCACTCTGAATCCCACACCACCAATTTTGAAAAAGGAGATTTTAGACCCCCCTGATTCCGCCTCTCCTATACCTGCCCATACAAAGCAGAGAAATAAAGAGGTGCTTGGAACTGTCATTTTTGTCTGTGCCGCATACAGTGCCCAGTCTCTTTGATCACTGACCAGGAGCTTGCATTCTATAGGCCAGGACCAGGTCAGCTCCCAATGCACATGCTCCTGCTCGCTGATTAATGCTTTTATGTAGGGATGCACTGAATCCAGGATTCGGTTCGGGATTCGGCCTTTATCAGCAGGATCCGGATTCGGCCAAATCCTTCTGCCTGGCCGAACCGAATCCGAATCCTAATTTGCATATGCAAATTAGGGCCAGGGAGCTAAATCACGTGACTTTTTGGCACAAAACAAGGAAGTAAAAAATTTTTTCCCCTTCCCACCCATAATTTGCATATGCAAATTAGGGTTCGGATTCGGTTCGGTATTCGCCCCAAATCTTTCGGGAAGGATTCGGGGGTTCGGCCGAATCCAAAATAGTGGATTCGGTGCATCCCTACTTTTATGGAAGGGGAGCTGTGGCACCCGTACTCCTACTTTTCCCCAAATGACCAATCTTCATGCCCTCTCACAGCTCCCCCAATTTCAACCTTGACTTCTTTGAACCCTCTGATCTCCAAGTTGGCTCATTCCCCAAACTGCATACAGTCCCTTACTTTACATTCCCAATCCCTGTACATTGTGACCTCCATGCTGACCCCTTTCCTGATACCTCGCTCTCCTCTCCCCCGGTCTCAGATGGGAAGGAACGAGGGTAACTGTCAGTATGGAGGGGCTCAGCCATGGCTTGTGCTGTTTGCTGACAGCTTATCTCTAAGTGTCGGTTCTTTCCCACAGGCCTGATACAACAAGGTTTATATTTTGTCTTGTATATCCCCAGGAATTCATGGCATCCGTAACAAACTGTCTCTTTCAGTCGCTCTTTGCTGGTTCCTCTCACCCCACAAGGTTCTCAGCATTGACTATTTTGGGGGCCGTTGCTGAAATATTTCCAGCGGAAGAAGGTGAGGGGGCATTTGTCTATATTCAGAATGTGTCACTATTAAGGTAAAGGCATATGGGGCCCTTTAAAATCTATTGTGAAAACTAAAATTTAATATAATCTTCACCTCCACTGAAATGAGACACTTTCCAAATACAATTTAAAGTTCTGCGCCATTTAAGAAATATATTATTATTATTTTTAGTATCGCAGTCTCCTCAGCCTGTCACTCTTCATGCTGAATTCTGGGTCAGACTGTGATTGACAGGTAGGTGTAACATGTCTTGTATGGGGGGCTCCCTTTCTTAGCAGAACAACTCAAATAACCTTCTCCAGCACAAACAAAAGGTAACAAAATAACTAGGGATGCACCAAATCCAGGATTCGGCCTTTTTCAGCAGGATTTGGCTGAAGCCTTCTGCCCAGCTGAACCGAATCTGATTTGCATATGCAAATTAGGGGCGGGGGGATTGCATGACTTTGTCACAAAACAAGGAAGTAAACAATGTTTTCCCCTAATTTGCATATGCAAATTAGGGGTTGGATTCGGTTCGGTATTCGGCCAAATCTTTCTCTAAGGATTCGGGGGTTCGGTGCATTACTAGAAATAACAGACACTGGCAAACACCCTGATTTCTATCAGTGAGCACCTAAGTTAAGGGTACAACCCCCCCCTCCCAAATGATGTATTAGACCTAACTGTCAATCAAAAGCTGACTCCACCTACTGCATGAAGCCCTAATGAAGAGAGACGGGTTGCTCAGAGGGGGAGAGTGAAGAGTAACTTGATTATTTCATAAAAGGTACAGAAGTTTGAATTGATTATAATCGGAAACTGTCTTATTTCAGCAAGATCAAAAAATAAGAACTCCGCCATCTAGTGGCCAGCCTGTTTTGTTTTAGCTAATTAAATAATCTGCACACTCCACTGCTTTCAAATTCCAGCTCCTGGGAAATAGCTTTTCTGTCCTGTTGAACTACAACTCACAACCATCCTCCCTCCACTGTTTCAAAAAATGTCATCTTTAATTCCTGGGAAATAACGCTTTTGTTTTGTTGAACTACAACTCACATCCATCCTCTTTTTTTTATTTTAAAAACAGCCATTTGAAAAAGCGAACAGTCAGGAAAAGTGATTGCCCACCTGGATTGTATCTATTTTTGATTTTACAACTAATTATTTATAATTTATTTACTGTGTTTTCTGGCCAGCCAGTGTTTTTTTTACTGATTACATAATAAATTGTATTTTTAATACATTGGTTTTGCAGTCCGCCGTCCACTTAATTTTTTGCAATTGGTTTTTATCCCCAATAGGCCCTTGGGGATTGAAGGTGTGCAGTCTCTGCCAAAATAATGCCCTTCCCCCACCCGTCACAGGAATTTCTTTGTATTATTTCGGCAAGATGATACGTATTTTCATTTCCGCAGTAGATCGCCTTTAAAGGGCACCAATCACAACCGCAATCAAACACATATTAACAACCTGACCAGTACAACCTATAAACATGTTCAATCAAACTACATATAAAGTTTTTAAAATATCCCATACTTTTTCAAATGGGTTCTCTCACTGAGGGAGTCCATACTGTGACTACAACATGCAAATGAGTTCACGAGCATGCTCAGATTGTAGCACTGCCCTGAGTATTCTACCCAGAATGCCTAGCTTTAGTAAACTCTAGAAGTATCAGGAGATTTCCCTATCTTATCCCCTGCTGGTGATGTCATTATGCAAATGAAGGGCACACAGCAACTTCCACAAGGTGGCAGCACTAACACAGAAGTTTGGCAGATTTCAAAATAGCTTAGAAGGTTTATTAGACAAGCAAGAAATTTCAGCTGAGCATGTGCGAGATTTCAGAGCTGCAGTTGGCTGTGAAGATATAGGTAGGAGGAGTCAGTGAAATCCAAGATGTCTGCCTCAACTAGAACTGCAGTGGAGATAGGGGAGATTTTGTATCGTGAGTTTTTTTTTTAAAAATCGGATTTCTTGAACTTTCACATAGTGTGTTTACTTTGTAAATCATTTTAGTTATGATTGGTGCCCTTTAAGTGCTGCCTTATTTTAAAGGGGAACTATCGCGAAAACTGAAATTTAATACAACCTTCGTCATACTGGAATAAGAAACTTTCTATATACAATCAATTAAAAATTCTGTACTGTTTCTGAAATAATCAATCAAGTTTATATTCACTATTCCTCTCTCAGCATCTGTTTCTCCTCATTCTGTCTTCATGCAGCAGTTGGGTGTCAGATATTGGTTATATCCAATATATCTTATAGGGGGGCTCCTTTTGCCTAGAAGATGTATTAGAGCTCACTCTATTAAACTCACCAGACATCATGTCTCTCTACATGCAGCAGTTGGGTGTCAGATATTCATTGACAGTTACATCCAATATATCTTATAGGGGGGCTCCTTTTGCCTAGAAGATGTATTAGAGTTCACTCTATTAAACTCACCAGACATCATGTCTCTCTACATGCAGGAGTTGGGAGTCAGAAATTAATTGACGGTTGCATCGAATACATCTTATAGGGGGCTCCTTTTGCCTAGAAGATGTATTAGAGCTCACTCTATTAAACTCACCAGCTTTCATGTCTCTCTACATGCAGGAGTTGGGTGTCAGAAATTGACGGTTGCATCCAATATATCTTATAGGGGGGCTCTTTGAGCTCTAATATATCTTCTAGGCAAACTCTATTAAAATTACCAGACATCATGTCTCTCTACATGCAGCAGTTGGGTGTCAGATATTCATTGACAGTTACATCCAATATATCTTATAGGGGGGGCTCCTTTTGCCTAGAAGATCTATTAGAGCTCACTCTATTAAACTCACCAGACATCATGTCTCTCTACATGCAGCAGTTGGGTGTCAGATATTCATTGACGGTTACATCCAATATATCTTATAGGGGGGCTCCTTTTGCCTAGAAGTTGTATTAGAGCTCAATCTATTAAAATCACCAGAAATCATGTCTCTCTTCATGCAGGATTCATGCAAAAGGCAGTTATTTTGTTAGATTTTGTTTGTACCGGAATCAGTTATTTGAGTGAGCTCTAATACATCTGCTAGGAAAGCATAGAAGTTGTATTGGACCATTCATCTGATACCCAACTGGTGCATAAAGACAACCAATTGCAGATTGTCTCAGAATATCCCTCTCTTCATCACACTAAGCGTTAAATGTATTTCTATTGCAGGGGTCTCGAGCCAGAGAGTGTTCCAGCTGGGCCCAGGGGTGCAGGGAGAGCAGGTCCAAGCCCTATTAGAGTGCCTCAGCAACACATTTGAGGAAGTGAAAGCTCTTGCGTTCGACCTGCTCAGAAAGCTGACTCCATGTGTTTTGGCCTTGAAGGTAATTCCCATCATATGGGCTTAATATGATTTAAATGTGCCAGTTGTATCCCCAGGAATGGTATACATTTCATCAGAGCTGGGAATGTGTTCCAGGCAGATTTGCATCAGATTAGGCCTCTGCCTTGTGTGTCTGTATCAGCCAACTTTACTGAATCAAGGCCAGATTTCCTGTAGATACTGCAGCTTGTTAACGCCTTCTACACTCAGCATATTCTTTTGCTTAAAAGGGGGTATTCATATTTAAAGGGATACGGCCATGGGAAAACAGGTTGTTTTTTTTTTCCAAAATGCATCAGTTAATAGTGCTTCTCCAGCAGAATTCTGCACTGAAATCCATTTCTCAAAAGAGCAAACAGATTTTTTTATATTCAGTTTTGAAATCTGACATGGGGCTAGACATATTGTCAATTTCCCAGCTGCCCCTGGTCATGTGACTTGTGCCAGCACTTTAGGAGGGAACTGCTTTCTGGCAGGCTGAAACTGAATAACTGAATAGTACGCAGTGGGACATGGATATTACTATTGAGTGCTGTTCTTAGATCTACCAGGCAGCTGTTATCTTGTATTAGGGAGCTGTTATCTGGTTACCTTCCCATTGTTCTGTTGTTAGGCTGCTGGGGGGGGGGTTGCTATCACTCCAACTTGCAGTACAGCAGTAAAGAGTGACTGAAGCTTATCAGGGCACAAGTCACATGACTTGGGGCAGCTGGGAAATTGACAATATGTCTAGCCCCATGTCAGATTTCAAAATGAAATATAAAAAAATCTGTTTGCTCTTTTGAGAAATGGATTTCAGTGCAGAAAGTTGCTGGAGCAGCACTATTAACTGATGCATTTTGGAAAAAAATTTTTTTTTCCCATGACAGTATCCCTTTAAGTTAACATTTAATATGTTCTAGGGCAGCCAATTCTAAAGCAATTTTTCAACTGGTCTTCATTATTTTTTTTTTATAGTTTTTAAATTATTTGCCTTCTTCTAACTCTTCTCTGCTTTCAAATGGGGGGGGGGGGCACTGACCCCATCTAAAAACAAATGCTCTGTAAGGCTACAAATTTATTGTTTTTGCTACTTTTTATTCCTCATCTTTCTATTCAGGCCTCTCCTATTAATTTCCCAATCTCTTCTTCAAATCTTTGCATGGTTGCTGCAGTAATTTGGACCCTAGCAACCAGGTAGCTGAAATTGCTAATTCTAAGCAACTTTTTAATTGGCCTTCATTTTTTCTTTCTCTAGTTATTTCCCTTCTTCTTCTGACTCTCTCTCCAGTTTTCCAATGGGGGTCATTGAAAAACAAATGCTCTGTAAGGCTCTAAAAATGTATTATTGCTACTTTTTATGACTTGTCATTCTATTTGTGGTTGCTAGGCTAATTAGGACCCTATCAACCAGATGGCTGAAATTGCAAACGGGAGAGATGAGGAACACAAAGCTAAATAAGTAAAAAAAAAACCCACAAATAATAAAAAATGAAAAGCAATTGCAAATTGTCTCAGAATATCCCTCTCTACATCATACTAACCGTTATAGGTGAACAACCCCTTTTAAAGGAGAAGGCTTAATGAAAGCTTTATCAGAAAGGTCTATATAAATACACCAGTAAACACTCAAAGTAATGCTGCTCTGAGTCCTGAGTCAAAAGAAAGACAGCATTTCTTTCCTTCTATTGTGTCACATGGGCTTCTGTATCTGACTTCCTGTTTTCAGCTTAAACCTCCAGGGCTAGGGCTTGAGCATGCTCAGTTTGCTCCTCTCTCCCTGCTGTAATCTGAGCCCAGAGCTATGAGCGAGCAGGGAGAGACTGGGACAGGAAGTGATATCACACCAAGCTAATATGGCAGCTACTATCGTAAACAGAGCTGTTTACTCGGCTATGGTAAAGCATTCTGCAGAATCAATATAGCGTTATATGTTGCACTATTGAGGCTAATCCTACTAATACACTTCCTTCTATTTTAACCTGTAGTATTTAAGGGTACAATGCTACAATAGTCATGTCTCTAATACATATTGTGGATATCATTTGTGTAATGTAACTCTGCAGCTTTATGGGATGTTCATATAACACAATGATGTTTTATTTATATTAGGACACCAGCAGACTTCTTCCCTTACTCCAAGCAGCCATGAGCCTCAGCACCAGCACCAAACATTTCGACTGCGTGACTGCTTCATACCTGCTGAACTTCTTAATGTGCCAGGAAGCCCTACCTGTGGCTCTGGATGCCCTGGATCAGAACCAGCCTGGCCCAGTAACGTGTCCATCATGGAATACTGAGCTTGTCAGCTTTGTGGAAAGAAACTCCTTTTCTGGTTAGTTTCATTGATTTAGCCTTTATACTGAGCCCTGTATATATCTGTGCAAGCTCCGCCCAGTATCCTAAACTGACCAATCACAACTGAGCTTGCATTCGCTTTACTGCATTTGTCAGATAAGAGCTGATTAATGATTGGCTGCAATGGGTTACAGCTACTCCAGTACAATTCTCTAACTCCAAAGTACAAGAAAATCTATAAGAGCATATGGGAATGAATGTGTGAATTATATTATAGACAAGCAGGGCCGCCATCAGGGGGGGACAGGGGGGCCAGGTGGCCCGGGGCTGAAGGGGGGCCCGGCAGTGCTGCACTTCTTCAAGAGCCGGGCCCCCCTTACGAGCGTCATGAAGCGGCGGAAAGACCCGAAGTCACGAAGGAGCTGACACTGAAGTCCTGAAGCGGCGAAAATACCCG
>CM044439.1:8882373-8929962 GCA_024363595.1 Xenopus borealis
GCCTGCCAGAAAGCAGTTCCCTCGTAAAGTGCTGGCTCTTTCTGAAAGCACATGACCAGGAATGACATTTTATATTGTAGAGTGAATTATTTGCAGTGTAAACAGTGTAATTAGATTTAAAAACACCACCATAAAAATCACAAGAGAATCCATTTAAATGAACTGTTAGTATGATTCTGAGACAATTTGCAATAGGTTTTCATTATTTGTGGTTTTTGACTTATGTAACTTTTTTTTTCGTTAAAGGGCAGTTCACCTTTAAGTTAACTGTTAGTATGTTCTCTAATCGCTAATTCTAAGCAACTTTTTTTCATTTGGTTGTCATTATTTTTTTTTAATAGTCTATAAGTCATTGGGTTTTCTTCTTGGCTTTTATTTTGTATAGTTCTTTTTAATGATTTGCTTTCTTCTTCTTTTCTTTCCAGCTTTCAAATGGGGGTCACTGACCCCATATAAAAAACAAATGCTCTGTAAGGCTACAAATGTATTGTTATTGCTACTTTTTATTACTTCTCTTTCTATTCATATTCCAGTCTCTTATTTAAATCAGTGCATGGTTGCTAGGGGAATTTGGGCCTCAGCAACCAGATGGCTGACACTGCTGAATAAAAAGCTAAATAACTCAAAAACCACAAATTATAAAAAAATGAAAACCAATTGCAAATTGTCCCTCTCTAACCTCATTCTACCGGTAGACTTAAAGGCAAACAACCCCTTTAGAAAGAAAATCATTGCAATTACCGTAGACAGACTTGCCATTAGGAATAGTATATAGTACAGGTATGGGACCTATTATCCAGAATGCTCAAGACCTGGGGTTTTCCGGATAACGGATCTTTCTGTACTTTTTAAGTCTACTAGAAAATCATATAAACATGAAATAAAGCCAATAGGCTGGTTTTGCCTCCAATAAGGATTAATTATATCTTAGTTGGGATCAAGTACAAGCTACTGTTTTATTATTACACAGAAAAAGGAAATAATTTTTAAACATTTGGAGTATTTCATTATAATGGAGTCTATGGGAGACGGCCTTTCCGTAATTGGAGCTTTATGGATAAAGGGTTTCTGGATACGGGATCCAATACCTGTTTAGCACCCAATCTGCTCTACATCAACACAATACATCTCCCTCGGTGGATTCTAGTTCAGGAATGTCAGTAGGCTGGTGTTTTCTCTTATATTCAGATACACTGGCAGGTACATTTACCAGGGGTTGAATTTCCAATTCATCTAAATCTTTTTTTTTTTTTTTTTTTTTTTTTAAACTCAAAATTCTTAATAGAATCAAATTTGTTAAACTCAAATGAATTTAAAGGGCAAGGAAAGTGTAAAATAGAATAAGGGTAGAAATGGTGTATTTTGTATACTAAACATAAACATGAACTTACTGCACCACAAGCCTAATCAAACAAATGATTTATGCTTTCAAAGTTGGCCACAGGGGGCTGTCATCTTGTAACTTTGTTATACATCTTTGCAAGACCAAGACTGTGCACATGCTCAGTGTGATCTGGGCTAAGCTTAGGGATTGTCCTAAATGATCAAAAAAACAAAGCTGTTTGAGTTCTGCATGTCTCGTAAGTAATGCAGGGGCTCCCCCTGCTGTTCATAAGTATGATTGTTTCCCTGCCAGAAGTTAGGGACCGTCTGACAATTCCTATCCACAGCACTAAATGAAGGGAGAATTTCACTGCATACAGTCAGGTTTCTTATAAAAAACGGTAGACATTTTTTAATTAAAGTACATTGGAGATAGATTTCTTTTTCTTTAAAGAAAGTAAAAATTGGATTTTATTTCTTTGCCTTTCCTTGCCCTTTAAACAACACAAAAACTCAAACCTAATTTGATTTGAAGGATTAAAAAAACAGAGTTTTCAGATCGTTTAACTTTTTTTTTTTTTTTCTCCAAAAAAAAATGTAAGAATTTTGACCCAAAAAATAAAAAATTTATTCAGAATTTTCTGTTCGACCCTTAAATCTGCCCCAGAACGTTCTATGGGTGAGTCCGGTGGATTTATTCCCAAGAAACCGGATGAGAGAAGAAGCGAATGTAATTAGTCTTGAAATTTGATTTGCTTTATCTTTGTGCCCAGGGATCTCTCGCTGGTGGCAGAATGGAGAGATCTGATTGGAGAGCTTATTCTGATGTCCTACCGTCTGTCTGCTATTGTGTCGCCCGTCGTCCACAGCTCATCTCCTGAGGGTCTCATTCCCATGGACACGGACACTGGTGATTGTATTTTGTAATATCATTTATAGAAGTGTAAAGTCTGGTTCATTTCCTGAGGATAGTCTTACCGGAGTGGTTCCCCTTTAAGTTACCCTTTAATATGTTAATAGGCTGATTCTAAGCAACGTCTCACTTGATCTTCATTATTCATTTTTTATAGTTGTTTTTTAACTATTTGTATGTATCGATGGGTGAATTTATTCGCCAGGCGCGAATTTGCGGCGAATTCCCGCGATTCGCGAGACGCCAGCGGAAGTTGGCGCCGAAAATTACGCAATGCGTGCCGCAACTCGTTTCGGAAATTTTTCTCCAATTCGCGAATTTCGCTGGAGATTCGCAAATTTTTGGTGAAGCGAAACAGGATAGATTCGCCCATCGCTATTTGTTTGTTTCTTTCGACTCTTTCCAGCTTTCAAAAGAGGGTCTAAAAAAACATTATTCCTCATCTTTCTATTAAGGCCTCTCTTATTCATTAGAGATGGGCGAATTCCCGCAATACGAGACGCGGCTGCGTTTTTTCCGAATTTTTCGCCGTTTCGCGAATGTCGCTAGAATTGTCAGCCCATCACTACTGTTCATATTCCGGTCTCTTATTGAAATTAGTGCATGGTTGCTAGGGTATTTTGCAGCCTGGCAACCAGACTGCCAAAATTGTAAACTGGAGAGCTGCTGAACGAAAAGAGAAACAACTCAAAATCCACAAATATTAAAAAATGAAAACCAATTGCAAATTGTCTCAGAATATCCCTCTCTACATCAGGGGTGCCCAACCTTTTTTAACCCCCGAGCTACGTTCAAAAATAAAGAGAGTTGGGGAGCAACACAGGCAGGCAAAAAATTCATGGGGTGCCAAATAAGTGCTGTGATTGGCTATTTGGTGGCCCCCTATGTGGACTGGCAGTTTACAGGAGTCTGTTTGGCAGTACATCTGGTTTTATGTAACCAAAATTTGTCTTATATAAAAATAAGCTCCTGCTTTGAGGCCACTGGGAGCAACATCCAAGGGCTACTGGTTGGGGATCACTGCTTTACATTATACTAAACGTTCATTTAAAGGTGAACAACCCCTTTAACCCCTGCTGATAAAAAAAATAAAAAAACAAAGGTTCCTTTCCTAATTTCTGGATGTATTCTGGATCACAAAAAGGCACAGAAGTGTTGAGTAGGGATGGGCGAATCTATCCCGTTTCGCCGAAAAATGTGCGAATGTCCAGGCGTGCGTCGTTTTCGGCATGCGTCGCATCATTTTCGGCGCGCATCTCGTTTTTTTTTTTCACGCCAGCAAATTTTCGACAGGCGAATTTGGGCTGGCGTTTCGCGAATTTATTTGCCGGCCACGAATTCACGCCTGGTGAATAAATTCACCCATCACTAGTGTTGAGGCCTATTTTCAGTCTATGTAAAGAAAATACCAAACAGTAACAGCAGGGGGTGCTAGAAGTCTATGCAGCGCAATTCTATGCCGTCAGTCAGGACGAGGTTCCCTTTGCACGGGAAAAGCGATAAATGTATTGGGCATTTCATATTTTAGCTTTGGGTATTGCAGATAACTGGGTGTCCAAACCCACAAACCTTACTCAATGGGACTTGTCGGCCACACTAACCTGTTAAATACGATGGAAGTGAAGGGAACGGTTCCAATAACTATTGCAGAATGTTATGATAGTGATACTCCTATAGATCCCTGGAGGCCAATGTATCCTTAAAAACCTGTGCTCCTATTAATAAAACAGTAGCTTGTACTTGATCCCAACTAAGATATAATTGATCCTTATTGGAAGCAAAACCAGTCTATTGGATTTATTTCATGTTTATATGATTTTCTAGTAGACTAAAGGTATGAAGATCCAAATTATGGAAAGATCCCTTATCCGGAAAGCCCCAGGTCCTGAGCATTCTGGATAACAGGTCCCATGCCTGTACTTGATCCCAACTAAGATATAATTGACCCTTATTGGAAGCAAAACCAGCCTATTGGCTTTATTTCATGTTTATATGATTTTCTAGTAGACTTAATTTATGTTACAGATCTAGAAAACCCAGACAACCCCCAGATCCTGAGCATTCTGGATAACGGGTCCCATACCCTGTACTACATGCACATCACTGCTGAGTAAAGAAACCCCCCCCCATATTCTATTCTGAAACTTGTGCGTTGAGTACACAGGGACACTACTAAAGGTGTTTGGGTGTGGATGACGCTTTCAAAGGGTCAGTTCACCTTTAAGTTAACTTTTAGTATTTTATAGAATGGGCAGTTCTAAACAACTTTTCAACTGGTCTTTATTTATTTTAATTATTTGCCTTCTTCTGTTGACTCTTTCCAGCTTTCAAATAGAGGTCACTGACCCTGTCTAATATAAAAAAACAAAACAAAAACCAAATGCTCTGTAAGGCTGTTTCTCCTATTCATATTCCAGTCTCTTGCTCGTATCAATGCATGGTTTCTAGGGGAGTTTGGGCCCTAGCAACCAGATGGCTGAAACCGCAAACTGGAGAGCTGCTGAATAAAAAGCTAAATAAGTCAAAAACCACAAATAATAAAAAATGAAAACCAATTGCAAATTGTCTCAGAATATCCCTCTCTACATCATACTAACAGTTCATTTAAAGGTGAACAACCCATTTAAGGAAAGGGACAGGGTTTAGGCAGATAGGGGTCAGGTCAGTGGGGCCCTACTCTGTGAGATTTGCTACAACCCATGAATCAAGCTGTTTTGGAAAGTTATATCTATGTAATTCCATAACTGTAACGAGGATCATGGCTGCCCCCCATCCGCATCTATCCAATCTAATATGTGGGGCCTCCCAGTGCAGCGTAACCTGTTCTGTATCAAGCTCTGCTGAATTCTGCAGACAAACAAGTGAATATATAAAGAGCATTTTCCCTATAAATACCCTGTCCCAGAAGGTATGGGGGGGTCATTATATATTTGCTGGCTATAGGTTGGCCACTTGATCCGGCCACGTTACCCTACGCTTTGGGGCACATTTACTAAATTCACACGAATAATTCGAAGCTCGATCGAATTTAAAATAAATTTGAATTTGAACCTTCGAATAAGCAAATTAGGTAAATTCGACCAGCGAATATTCAAATACAATGTTATTCGAATATTCGATGGTCGAAGTGCTTCCCCTTTAAATTTTGATTCGACCGCCTAGTTCGCCAGAACCAAGCTACCGAATTGGGAATCGTTATTTTAGATTGAATAAAAAAAAAAAAAAAAAGAATAATTCGACCGATCGATAAAATCGTTCGAATCGAACGATTGATCAAATTTCATTATTAGATCGTTCGATCGATCGAATTGCGGTGTAATCCTTTGAATTCGATATTTGAATTCGAAGGATTTTACTTCCCTACTATTCCCATAGTCGAATTTTCAATTTGTTTTTAATTCGACCAATGATAAATCTGCCCCTTTGTCTGCTTTCAATTTCCCTGTGGGGGTTACAGCGCTGACCCAAGTGGTGACCCAATGCAAAGCTGTTGCTCCGCCTCCTCTGGGGCTGACTGTGCCCTCTTTTCTCTCTTCCAGAAGCCGCATCCCAATTACACATGATAATGAGTGAGATCCAACCACGGGACACTAACGACTACTTCTCCCAGCCCAGAACCCTCCAGAAGCAGCTCCATTCCCAGCCCCTCCCAGAAGACTCCGTCCCAGCAAACTCCCTGTGCACAGAAATGAGAGGTAATGTCGTTAGAGCGATTATACTCATTATTATCCACCAATTATGTTATTGCCTCTTCATATCCAGCAACAGCCGACCCAAATCCCTTCTAATTGCTAGTCAGCAACTCTCACTCTTTACATTATTGCTGCTTATTCACTGTGTATTGTTTCTGTCTGG
The DNA here is from genome assembly GCA_024363595.1 of Xenopus borealis. NCBI lineage: Eukaryota > Metazoa > Chordata > Amphibia > Anura > Pipidae > Xenopus > Xenopus borealis. The sequence goes on from CM044439.1 coordinate 8,888,465, forward strand.
TTGCTATGGGTTACAAGACCTGGAGCAGACTCCTGTTTATACCCCCCCCCCCCTCTGTAGTACAGGTATGGGATCTATTATCCAGAAAGCTCCGAATTATAGAATGGCTGTCACCAACAGACTCCATTTTATCCAAATAATTGAAATGTTGATTTCATTTTTCTGTGTAATAATAAAACAGTAGCTTGTACTTGATCCCAACTAAGATATAATTAATCCTTATTGGAGGCAAAACCAGCCTATTGGCTTTATTTCATGTTTATATGATTTTCTAGTAGACTTAAGGTATGAAGATCCAAATTACAGAAAGATCCATTATCTGGAAAACCACAATTCTGGATAACGGGTCCCGTACCTGTAATGATAAAACAGTAGCTTGTACTTGATCCCAACTAAGATATAATTAATCCTTATTGGAAGCAAAACCAGCCTATTGGCTTTATTTCATGTTTATATGATTTTCTAGTAGACTTAAGGTATGAAGATCCAAATTACGGAAAGATCCATCATCCAGAAAACCCCAGGTTCTGAACATTCTGGATAACAGGTCCCATACCTGTACTAACACCCATGGCACTTGCCATCTCCCATAAACTCCATTATAATCAAATAATCCAAATTAAAAAAAAAAAAAAATGAATCCTTATTGGAAGCAAAACCAGCCTATTGGCTTTATTTCATGTTTATATGATTTTCTAGTAGACTTAAGGTGTGAAGAGCTAAATTAAGGAAAGATCAGTTATCCAGACAACCCCAGGTCTTGAGCATTCTGGAAAACAGATCCCATACCTGTGCAGCTATTCAAAGCTAGCGGGATTCACACACTCAGCTTAGTCGGTGATAACCCAAATTTCAGAGGGTCCAGGTCACAGGAGCTTACAGTCTAGAACAGGTTGGAGCATTAATGTTGCAGGGTGGTAAGTAAGAAACGACAGACAGCTGTTGGGCATTTTCATTCAAATAGTAAACCTTTAAAGGACAAGGAAAGGCAAAAAAAATAAAATCCAATTTTTACTTTCTTTAAAGAAAAAGAAATCTATCTCCAATATACTTTAAAAAATGTGTACCGTTTTTTATAAGAAACCTGACTGTATGCAGTGAAATTCTCCCTTCATTCAGTGCTGTGGATAGGAATTGTCAGACGGTCCCTAACTTCTGGCAGGGAAATAATCATACTTATGAACAGCAGGGGGAGCCCCTGCCTTACCAGCCATGCAGAACTCAAGCAGCTTTGTTTTTTTTGATCATTTTAGGACGATCCCTAAGCTTAGCCCAGATCACACTGAGCATGTGTATGTAGTCTAGTCTTGCAAAGATGTATAACAAAGTTACAAGATGACAGCCTCCTGTGGCCAACTTTGAAAGCATAAATCATTTGTTTGATTAGGCTTGTGGTGCAGTAAGTTCATGTTTGTTTAGTATACAAAATACACCATTTCTACCCTTATTCTATTTTACACTTTCCTTGTCCTTTAAGTATTTTATAGAATGGCTAATTCTAAGCAACTTTCCTATTGACATTCATTTTTTCTTTTTTATTATAGTTTTTTAATTATTTGCCTTTTTCTGATTCTTTCCAGCTTTCAAATGGGGGTCACTGACCCCATTTAAAAAACAACGGCCCGTAAGGCTACGCATTTTGTGTTATTCCTACTTGCCCTCTCCTATTCATATTCCAGTCTCTTATTCAAATCAATGCATGGTTGCTAGTGTAACTCGGACCCCAGCAACCAGATTGCTGAAATTTCAAACTGTAGAGAGCTGCTGAATATAAAGCTAAATAACACAAAAACAATAATAAAAAAATGAAAACCAATTACAAATTGACTCAGAATATCCCTCTCTACATCATACTAACAGTTGACTTAAAGGTGAACAACTAGGGCCCACGACTGGATCAGCCTGATATCGCCCACCTCAATGTGGGCATATTGGGGAGAGATCCCAAAAGAGCGAATCTCTCCGTGTATGGCAACCTTAAGATATAACTAATCCTTATTGGAAGCAAAACCAGCCTATTGGCTTTATTTAAAGGGAAACTGTCATGGGAAAACATGTTTTTTTTAAAACACATCAGTTAATAGTGCTGCTCCAGTAGACTTCTGCACTGAAATCCATTTCTCAAAAGAGCAAACAGATTTTTTTTAGATTTCATTTTTGAAATCTGACATGGGGCTAGACATATTGTCAATTTCCCAGCTCCCCCGGTCATGTGACTAGTGCCAGCACTTAAGGAGGGAACTGCTTTCTGGCAGGCTGTTGTTTTTCCTTCTCAATGTGACTGAATGTGTCTCAGTGGGACATGGATTTTTACTATTGAGTGTTGTTCTTAGATCTACCAGGCAGCTGTTATCTTGTGTTAGGGAGCTGTTATCTGGTTACCTTCCCATTGTTCTGTTGTTAGGCTACTGGGGGGGAAAAGGGTGGGGTGATATCAATCCAACTTGAAGTACAGCAGTAAAGAGTGATTGAAGTTTAACAGAGCACAAGTCACATGACTTGGGGCAGCTGGGAAATTGACAATATGTCTAAAAAAAATCTGTTTGCTCTTTTGAGAAATGGATTTCAATGCAGAATTCTTCTGGAGCAGCACTATTAACTGATGCGTTTTGAAAAATAAAATGTTTTCCCATGACAGGACCCTTTAGGGTAAGGCCACACGGGGCGATTTCGTCGAGAACTGTCGCCTGGCGACTAATCGCCGCGGCGCATCTCCCCGAATAGCTTGGTAGTTGTGCGCACCCGCTACACGTAAAGTCGCCTGCGCCTATTCACACACGGCGACGCAATTTAAAAGTCGCTCAAAATTGCCAATTTTGAGAGTCTTTTAAAATCGCGTTGCCGCCTGTGAATAAGCTACCAAGCTATTCGGGGAGATTTGTGGCTGCGATTAGTCGCCAGGCGACAGATCTCCCCGTGTGGACGAGCCCTTAATGTTTACATGATTTTTCTCCAGGTCTGCTTGGGGGACACAGGGACAGTGGGGTATAGCTCGCACCACTAGGAGGCAGGACACAATAAAAATAAAAAAACTTAATCCCTCCTCCTCCTCCTGCTATACCCCTCCTCTATAGGCAGAGACACTCAGTTTTGATTGTGTCCTCAGGAGGTTAGGACATGAAGCTCCTAGCCAGGAGCCAAAATTTTTTATTTTTTTATTTTTTTATCATTCAAATTACATTGATTCATTGGACATGGACTGGGCATCCACACATCGTGTTTTGCCTTCAGTCTGCACCTGACAGCGGTGATTCTGGGGTCCGTTCTCACACCGACCTTGCAGACTGGCTCCTCTCCCCCCCTTGGTGCTGAGAGTTGAGTGACTGACCAGTGGGCGGAATCGACCGAGCTGGAACGGCAGGTAAGCTATGCCTGACTTCCATGCCTGACTCTACTGGACCATCAGTCTGGGACGCACCCCCCCCATTAGTCTGGGGCGCACACCCCCCCCCCTCCAGCCCCGCTCTCCTGATGTTTCTACTTGGGGCACCTCGCGGGACTGACGCTGGGGACACCCGCGCCTCGAAGGCGCTCTGAACATTGTATTTTTTCACTGGTTTGGCTCGGTGTTCATAGCAAGATCCTCCTTCCGCATCAGAGGGGGGGGACTGCTGCGCAAACTGCCCTGCTGCCTCCGGTGCCGCTCCCGCGCTCCCTATGTGGTGCGAGTCCTTCTAGCGCGCGGGGGGGGGCGGGCTCTCGGCTGGCTTCCTGGTTCCTAGCGCGCGTTCCTCAGGCGCGCGTCACAGGGGGCGGGCCTTCTGCCGACTTCCTCCCTGCAGAGGCGCTCGTCACAGCGGGGAGGTTTCAAATTTCGTGCTCTCCTCACTCGCTCTATCTGCAGCACAGCCCACACATACGGATCTTCCTCGCAGCGCAGGCATATCCTACCACAGGGAAGCACCTCGGAACATAGGGCATCTTGATCATCCCTAAACACACCATAGGGGACCTAAATCCGCTGGGAGCTCACAGTCTGTCACAGGGACAGTGAGGCTACTCATCACTATTGGGGCTCAGGTTATTTTTCCCGCTAAAGCCGTGGCACTCAGCAGTAACTAAGCAGCACAGCGGTTAGCACATTATATACAGATATACATTTAACTCAGTTATATATATTTTGCAGGCTAGCTTGGGGGCACCATGTCTGAAGGATCAAGCGATAACCTTTTTTCCAGGGCACCTACTTCGGCATCTGTTAAATACCTAGCCTGTGCCAAATGCCGCAAACGCCTACCATCTGGTCACAAAACTCCGTTGTGTTCCAAGTGCAAGCCACCTGAGGCCGTTCCGGAAAATCCAGAACCTCGCCCACAGGTAAGTCAGACTACCCAAGGGCACCAATCACCACTCAGCCTCCCCCAGAATGGGCTTCTCAATTAGCCTCTGGAATCCCAAAATTGGCTCTGTCCTTAGACAAATTATTGGCGCGTCTCGACAATCCTCGTCCTAAGCCATCCAAACGCAGAGCTCCCTCTCCATCCGATGAAGAGTGCGAGCTAGAATCCATTGATACATCACCCCCGTTACCTGAGTCCGGAGAGGACCCAGCCCTCTCCAATGGCAAACTATCTCATAGTTCCGATCAGGAGGAAGATGACTCCCCAAAGTTATAATCTGAGGCCGTAGACTCCCTCATCTCCTCCGTGTTAGAGACTCTGCACCTACAGGAACATGGAACTAGCACCAGTTCCTCCACATCTCTCTTTAAACGCCACCATAGACGTTCCCCCTCCTTCCCCTCTCATGCTCAACAACAAGAGTGGGACAAACCAGAGAGACGGTTTCAGGCCAGCCGCCATTTTCTTATCCCTTTCCGCAGCCGCAGGATCTTACGGATAAATGGGCATCCCCACCGTCTGTAGACGCACCGGTTTCCCGGTTATCAAGGAATACCGCCTTACCAGTACCGGATGCAGCCTCCTTCAAAGATTCCATGGACAAAAAGCTTGAGGGTATCCTACGTTCACTCTTTTCCGCCTCAGGTACTTCTCTTCGACCAGTCCTTGCCTCAGCCTGGGTAAGTAGAGCCATCAATCTTGGTCGGACTCCTTATGCTGAGCAATTGATTCTGGAGCTCCCCGCGAGGACCTAGCACAATTAGCCTTACAAATTAAGGAGGCAAATGATTACCTGTGTGAAGCTTCTCTCGATGCGCTTCAGGTCATCAGCAGAACCTCAGCTCTGTCAGTAGCGGCTCGCAGATCCCTCTGGATGAAGCTGTGGACTGCAGATTTATCCTCCAAAAGGTCTCTCACCACGCTCCCCTTTAAGGGAAACCTTCTATTCGGTCCTGACCTAGTCAGGCCACAGGGGGTAAGAGTACCTTACTACCCCAACCTAGGTCGCGTCCCTCCCTTCGATGGACCCGAAATTTTCGTGGCGCACAGCACAGAGCCACAAGATCATCCCCTACTAGACATACAACCGCCAACAGAGGACGTTTCAGCAACAGGACCAGCACAACATGGCAGAACCGAAAATCCTCCACCTAACCACAAAGGGCTCGGGCCTTCCAGGATGCAATCGACAAGTTGCTCCAATCAAACGTCATTGTTCCCGTTCCATCCGAGGAACGATTTCAAGGCTACTACTCGAACCTATTTGTGGTCCCCAAAAAGGATGGGTCCGTTCAGCCAATTCTAGACCTAAAGGAACTAAATACCTTCATCCGACCACGGAGATTCAAGATTGAGTCTCTCCGATCAGTCATAGCAGCTATGTCCCCAAACCAGTTCTGGCTTCCCTAGACATAAAGGACGACTATCTGCACGTTCCAATTTTCCCACCCCATCAGAGATTTTTGCGAATTGCCGTCCAGAACTGTCACTTTCAATTCAGAGCTCTTCCCTTCGGCCTGACCTCAGCCCCTCGTGTGTTCACCAAAATCATGTCGGTAGCAGTTGCTCTGATCCGCACAAAGGGGATATCCATTACCCCATATCTGGACGACATCCTTATCAAGGCTCCCACCTTCTCAGAGGCCCAGCAAGTGCTACACGTCACTATGACTCAGCTACAGGAGTTGGGTTGGCTCATCAACCTAGACAAGTCCTCACTGACACCGCGCCAATCCATAAATTTTCTCGGGTTGCTGTTCAACACCCAAACACAAACCATATCCCTTCCCAGGGACAAGATCTGCCATCTACGACAACTAGTACGGTCCCTCCTGTCAAAACCATCCCACACAGTGAGATTCTACATGAAGGTCTTGGGAGTAATGGTTTCCACCATAGGGAACTCCAATGGAACATTCTTACAGCTTGGAAACGCAAGTCCCTGTCTCAGGAATTTCGCCTATCCAGCAGGACTCGAGTATCCCTCCTCTGGTGGACGCAAATCAACAATCTGACCAAGGGCAGACCCTTAGGGGATCACCAATGGCGACTGATCACCACAGATGCAAGCCTCTCCGGATGGGGAGCAATGTTCGAGGGTCAGTCAGCTCAGGGTCGCTGGTCTCCCCCGGAACAACAACTTCACATCAATCTCCTCGAGATAAGAGCAATTCGGCTCGCCCTGCAACATTGGCAAGACGAATTAGCGGGATAAGCAGTAAGAATCCAATCCGACAACGCCACAGCGGTGGCGTACATAAACCACCAGGGGGGCACAAGAAGCAGGAATGCCCTAAAAGAGGTGGAACACATCTTCCGTTGGGCAGAAACCCACCAGTCTCACCTGTCAGCCATTTTCATTCCAGGCCTCTTAAACTGGGAAGCCGACTATCTAAGCAGACAATCCCTGGATCCCGGCGAGTGGTCCTTAAAGGACGAAATCTTTCAGAAAATCACTCAAAGATGGGGGACGCCGGAAGTAGACCTTATGGCATCTCGTCACAATCGAAAGGTTCTACTATTCTTCGCAAGGTCCCGAGATCCCCTGGCAATTGCGGCAGACGCCCTCATTTCCCCGTGGGAATTCCACTTGGCGTATGCATTTCCGCCTCTTCCTCTCATACCACGTACGATCAAGAAGCTTCAGAGAGAGCACACCACCCTGATCCTCAGAGCTCCAAAATGGCCTCGAAGATCGTGGTTCTCAGATCTTGTAAATCTCTCGGTAGACAGACCTTGGACTCTTCCTCTCAGTCCAAATCTTCTATCTCAGGGTCCAATCCTCCATCCTTGCCCTGCGAACCTCAATTTGACGGCGTGGCTATTGAAACCGCGATTTTAAGAAGAAAAGGTTTCTCAGAAGCGGTAATCTCCACCATGCATGCAGCACGCAAGCCTGTTTCAGCAAAGACATATCACCGGGTCTGGTCCACCTACCATAGGTGGTGTCGAAGTCATGGAGTAAACTCGTCCAAGTTCTCTACTCCCCATCTGTTGGCCTTTCTACAGGAGGGCCTGTCCTTAGGAATGTCCCTGGGGTCCCTAAAGTCTCAGGTTTCGGCACTCTCTATCCTCTTCCAAAGGCGCCTCGCCTTGCTTCCGATGTCAAGACCTTCCTACAGGGTGTAGCCCACATAAAACCCCCGGTACGTGCACCAACTCCAAAGTGGGATCTAACCTTAGTCCTACATGCTCTACAACGCCCACCCTTTGAACCCATGGATTCTATTTCACTCCAGTGGCTCACATGGAAGGTTGTGTTTTTACTGGCCATTGCTTCGGCACGACGGGTGTCCGAGATCTCTGCTCTTTCCTGTAGATCTCCCTGGTTGACTTTTTACAAGGACAGGGCAGTTCTCTGCACCTCCCCCTCATTTCTTCCCAAGGTAGTCTCCAGTTTCCACCTCAACCAAGAAATCATTATTTCTACCTTCTGTCCGGCTCCCGCTAATGCCAAGGAGGCCGCACTTCACACCCTTGATCCTGTTAGGGCTATCAAGTTCTACCTGAACCGGGTCGAGGACATCCGTAAATCGGATTCACTATTTATAATTCCCTCGGGGCCCCTCAGGGGAACATCAGCTAACAAGACCACCATTCACGCTGGATACGACAGGCCATGCAGAAATCCTATTCCTTGCAAGGTAAGATTCCCCCTGGCCAAATCAGGACACATTCCACTAGAGGAATGAGTGCGTCCTGGGCTTTTTGTAACCAGGCCTCAGCAGAGCAATTGTGCAGGGCTGCAACGTGGTCATTCATTCATACCTTCGTCAAATTCTACCAGTTTGACACCTTGCGGCATCTGACACCCGCTACGGCAGGAAGGTTCTTCAGGCTGCGGTGGCTGTTTCCACATAGGCCTCTACTTCCCGTCCCAGTAAGTTTCAGGGGACAGCTTTGGTACATCCCCACTGTCCCTGTGTCCCCCAAGCAGACCTGGAGAAAAGGAGATTTTGTGTACTCACCGTTAAATCTCTTTCACTTCAGTCGCTTGGGGGACACAGGGCTTCCCTCCCTGGATAGAGGCTTCTTTGGCCTTCAGATTGGTTAACTCAACCCTATGTTTCTGTACTTAGTTACCAGTTATCAATTCCTTATTCACGTTAACCTCCTGTTTCTCCTTTGGTACGAACTGAGTGTCTCTGCCTATAGAGGAGGGGTATAGCAGGAGGAGGAGGGATTAAGTTTTTTTATTTTTATTGTGTCCTGCCTCCTAGTGGTGCGAGCTATACCCCACTGTCCCTGTGTCCCCCAAGCGACTGAAGAGAAAGAGATTTAACGGTGAGTACACAAAATCTCCTTTTAGTAGACTTATGATATGAAGATCCATATTACGGTAAGATCCATATCTGTAAAACCCCAGGTCCTGAGCATTCTGGGCAACGGGTCCCATACCTGTATTTAATTCCATACAATACCCTACAAAAAGTTGTTTCTTTAGTCCCACTGGATGGCGCCGTGAGACTGGGCTTTGCCAGAAGGGGTCCTTAAGTTTTTAGTTTCATATTTCTCTTATTTTAACTGTACCGCAAGTCTTGCAACTGTGTGTTTCCCCCATTTTTTTTTTCTTTGCATTTTAAATTGAACATAATGGTAAATCAATGTCAGAATTTTGATGTGTGCTGGCGTTTTTTGGGGGCAATTACTAAATCATTTTGTGTAGGGGAAATGCAGCCTGCCATACACATTGTATAGAATAAAGATCTTTCAGCAGTTGATGTGCTGGCTCTGTGCACTAAGGGAGAATGTGTTCCCATATATATATATATATATAAACACATGGGATCCTTTATCCAGAAACCCATTATCTCTGAATTACAGGACGGCCATCTTCCATAAACTCCATTGTAATCAAATAAGCCAAATGTTTAAATATATATATATGTATATTTCTTTCTTAAAGGCATATGTTCTTATTGGGAATGCCATGCCAGTGACACATGTATAAATGCATGTCAGATTTCCCATGGCTTGTCCAGTAGGAAACATACATTAAATTGTCAGTGCCACTTTGTAGCAGGCAGGGGAAGCGCATTTCTGTGCACTTAGGTCAGCGGCTCAGAAGAAGTTCAAAGAAAACTACAAAAATTACAACGGGAATAAAAATCAGACGGCGTGCTGTAGAAACGGCTAGACTTTCCCTTATACAATCATTACATACTGGCACTGGTTTTAAAGTAATTCGTAAATGTAATTGCTATAATAAGCAGTGTCTGTACAGCTGTTTATATTTCCTGTACTGCTGGCTCTGACTCCTGAAACAATGTATCTGGATGCAGCGGCTTAACAGTCCTGAAGGAGAATCGACTTCTAGTGCATGGTCTACATAGACCGGCGACTAAGGGACTAAGGGTGGTCATTGATCCACTCCATGTTTGTCATAGGCAGTATAGACTTGCCTTGGCTGCCCTTGTTTTAGACTGGCTGTTCTCAGAACATGAAGTTAGTGAGCAGTGAAGAGTCGTTTAAAGGGCAAGGAAAGGCGAAGAAATAAAATCCCCTATTTACTTTCTTTAATGAAAAAGAAATCGATCTCCAATATACTTTGATTTAAAAATGTGTACAGTTTTTATAAGAATCCTGACTGTATGCAGTGAAATTCTCCCTTCATTTAGTGCTGTGGCTAGGAATTGTCAGACGGTCCCTAACTTCTGGCAGGGAAACAATCATACTTATGAACAGCAGGGGGAGCCCCTGCCTTACTTACCATCCATGCAGAACTGAAGCAGCTTTTGTTCTTTGATTATTTATGACGATCCCTAAGAAGCCTAGATCACACTGAGCATGTGTATGTAGTCTAGTCTTGCAAAGATGTATAACAAAGTTACAAGATGACAGCCCCCTGTGGCCAACTTTGAAAGCATAAATCATTTGTTTGATTAGGCTTGTGGTGCAGTAAGTTCATGTTTATGTTTAGTATACAAAATACACCATTTCTACCCTTATTCTATTTTACACTTTCCTTGTCCTTTAACTGGTCTACAAGATGTCCCCTTTCTTGCTAATTTCAATTTCTACTGACAATGAACAGAAGGTGGTGTTGTCGATTCAATTTATTTTATTACAAGATGATATTTTTAATCATCTTGTAAAAATAAAAAATGTCAGTTGCTGGAGAACTCTGGGCGATTATACATTACTTTGTTTTGAGTTTTTTTTTTATTTAACTATAAGTAGTGGCTCGTTATATAAGTAGAAGGATAACTTAATTAACTGCCTTCTCCTCCTCCCCCAATTGCGAGCCAAGAAATGGGAAAAGGAAAGTCCTTTAAATTCTGCAGATTCTACTGTTTAGGGTGACACAGGGCAGATTCATGGAGATTTAGTTGGCTGCCGACTAATCGCCTCTTCTTCTGGGCAGCAATCTCACTGAATTGCCTTCCCGTGTCTACAATGAAAAGTCCCCAGCGCAAAAGCACACGCGGCGCATTGTTTTCCGAAGTTTCCTCGTGAGGCAACTTTGGGCGTCTTTGTAAAACGAAGCATCCCGTGTACTTTAGTGCTGGCAACTTTTCATTGTAGCGGACGGGAAGACACGGGAAGATTGTCGCCTAGAAGAAGAGGCAATTCGTCGCCAGGCGACTAAATCGACCCGAATCTGCCCATGTGACTTTACCATTGGTGTGAGAAGTAAAACCTTATTGGTTAATAGAGGGATATGTGGATGAATGGATGGATAGATGGATGATGGATGGATAAATGATTGATAGATAATAGATGATAGACGGATAGATAAATTATTGTTATATAATAGAAAGATGATGGATGGATGATGGAAAGATGGATGATGGAAAGATGGATGATGGAAAGATGGATGATGGCTGGCTGGATGATGGCTGGATAATAGATGACAGATGGATGGATAATGAATGGATATTAGATCGATGGATAATGGATGGATATTGGATGGATGGATATTGGATGGATGGATATTGGATGGATGGATATTGGATGGATGGATGGATATTGGATGGATGGATATTGGATGGATGGATATTGGATGGATGGATATTGGATGGATGGACAAATAATGGGTGGATGGATAATTGATGGCTGGCTGGATGATGGCTGGATAATAGATGATAGATGGATGGATAATGGATGGATAATAGATGATAGATGGATAATGGATGTATATTGGATGGATATTAGATGGATATTAGATGGATGGATAATGGATGGATATTGGATGGATGGATATTAGATAGATGGATATTAGATCGATGGATAGATGATTGATCGAAAATAGACAAATAATGGGTGGATGTATAATAGTTGGATATATATATAATATTATTATTAACATTTATATCACACCATCATATTTCGTAGCACTGTATAATGGATTTATGATGGATTGATAGAGATAGATGCATAGATGATAAAAAGAGGATAAATAGAAGATAAATAAATAGGTGGAGACATACAGGCAGAGGTCAGTGTTCACCAGTTGAGTTGAATTTATTTGGTTGCTGACTGGGCAGTGATACATTTTTTTTTCTATCCCAGACACAAACTAGGGAGGGCTGATCATGAGCAAGAATATATTTATTACCATTTGTGTGTTGGCTGACATTTTATAGTTTCTCATTGCACATAATAGAAGGAATGTTTCTCTCTCCTTAGCCAGGTTCATACAATTTAAATAACTATAAATGTGAAATGTCTTAGAATCCAGACCTTTTTTTATGCTTTCATTCTCCTGGATTCAGTCTATACTTGCCTCCCTCTGAAAGCAAAATTCCAGGGAAGTGTCAATCGTCCATTGACATCAAATGATATTCTCAGATCATTACCGAGTTTCTGGCCAAGAAAAAACTGTTTTCTGCCTTTCTGTTGGGCAGCTTAAACCAGGATGGAACTGTAATGATTAGAACAGGGGATTTAGGGGCTTGTTAAGGACACAAGAACCCTCATGTCCTTTCTGCCTCTTCCTTGAGATGTATTCTTGAACCCAAAATCTTGCCATCACCCTTCCATCAATTTCAGCTTTGGGTAATAATTCCCAGTATTAGTTTATAGACGTGTGATTACTGGTATCGATAGGGGTTTAGAGGTTCCTGTTGGGTCAAGAAGTAGTTTGTTCTATTGTTGGTGGGTAGAATGCAGCTGACCTCTAGGATCCCACCAATAAAGTAAAGATTAATTTACTCATTGTGACCTCTTGCTTAACTCCCTGAGTGGTTGTAGAAAGAGTCTTGCAGAACACAGGGTAATTTGGGGTAGGAGATGAGGAGTTTGATTGGAGAAAAGTTGATGAGAAGCCTTCTCAATAAGAGGAAGGGATATCTGCATGGCTAGGGGAATACCAGAGGATAATTTTTGGATTTCAAGTAGTGACGGTAGTTCAGGAGTATAGATTGATTGTGTGGGGGTTATTGATGGGAGCATGCTCATGTGGGCCAGAAAAAAGACAATTTGGCTGGGAGGCACACCAATGATAAGGGCACACAGAGCTCTTTTAGGCTCTTTAGGCCCTGAAGCTGTGGACTTGGCTTATTGGACCATGCATGGGGTCTTCATAATGACTCGTCAGTTCAGTATTTGTTCACTAATCATCCAGACATGTATCAGGCAGGGTTGAAAGTCACATTGGGCAATAACCAGCTTAAGTAGCCCAAAACTGTGACCAAACAGCCTACCACCGGCTAATGTTTTGGTTGCCTTAAACAGCACAGAGAGCATTTTAAGCAGCACAGATCTGGTACTTTATTTAAATTTCTTTCTGTAGGGTTCAAGACCTGGACCAAACACTTCCCTCGACAAACTATAGCTTCATCAAATTTACTAAACCCCAAATTAATATAGTGGCATATAAAAGCTTTCACATCTTTAATGTTTGCCCATTCTATAAGTACATGCCCATTTTAAATATGTTTCCTATTTACATTCCAAATAACTGAGCTTACAGCCATATGCATGATAGAAGTAAATGCCTGCGATATACAGGACAAATACAACATGAGATTGTGCCTCTTTGAACCATTTGTGTTATTTTATTTAACTGTGTTTTTTTTGTACATACAGTTATTTATTTTCAAACTGGGTCTGGACATTGTAGAGTAGTGCTTTCATTAAACTGAGTTTTTATAATACGTTCTTGCTCAAAAAGTAGAGGACAGCGAGAATAATGAAGTACCCCAGGGTGTAGGCCCTACAACTCAGGGGCCCATGAGGTAAAGGAGGCCCTGGGATGTAAAGGTGGGTGTGCTGCCAATTTTAGCACAGTTTTATGAGATATGGCCCATTCACAACATTAAAGGGGTTTAATATGATTTTAGTCTAATAACTCTCTAGTTATCACATTAGAAGTACCCCATAATCTAAGGCTTTAAAGCTGTAGTGCAAGGTATGCACTCCAGACCAACCATATTAATGTTTAGCTCACCCATTAATAGCCTTCGGCTTCAAGGAATGGGAGCCAGTAGACTCATAGGGGTAAATTTATCAAAGAGTGAAGTTCTGCCACTAGAGTGAAATTCCGCCACTCTCCATTAATTTCTATGGGATTTTGAAAGGCGTATTAAAAATCCCATAGAAATGAATGGAGAGCGGCTGAATTTCACTCTCGTGTCAGAACTTCACTCTTAACTTCACTCTTTGATAAATATACCCCATAGTTCTTGCATAAAATGATTGTGTATTCAGATATAACTACCTGGGAAAACATTTGATCTCACCTCACAGTGTAGTCAAGACATTCTTCTTGTCAAGCCAACCATGCTAGTGTTCAGCCCACCCATTAACACCATACAACATGGTGGCCACACTAAAATGTAATATACATTTATGGAAGGAATGTCTTTAGCGTAAAGTAAACCACCTACTCATATGTATGTGATAGGAGCATGTTAGCATTTTTGTGTTGAATTTTATGTTTTCTGTCCTTCTAAAGGGAGCGAGGGGACATCCTGCAGTGTGACTGCCCAGATGGTGCTGGTGTGTTGCTGGAGAAGTATGAAGGAAGTTTCACTTCTGTTGGGAATGTTGTGCCAGGACCTTCCTTTAGTGACCGGACCAAAGTCTCCCCATGGCCTTATCACTGTGGATCAGGTACCCTATCTTAGTATTTTGCATGGTCCAAGAATGCTTCCTCAGCACCTAGTTGTTTAACACAATTAAAAATAAAATGTTGTGGAGGACCATAGGGTGAATGCTTATGAAGATGACACACGTACAGTCGGTACTCAACATTTAAATGTTCAAACTATACTATATGTGAAAGCCAATAACTCTTGTGAGATTTGATCAAGGTTTCAAGGTTTACCAGTGAGTAGCGTCTATACAATGGTCTTCAGAAATAAAACAAATATCTAATTGCTTCATTTGGGATACTGAGAGAACAAAAACATGGATAAAGATGTCGTTATGGCTGATTGGGCCACATTTCTTGTTCTTCAAGTCGTATTGATTGGTTTAGTAGTCTTATCCCATGATGTATTCAAATTTATGTTGGCGTTGAAAGCTCAGGGTTGGGTCTTTTCTTTATAAAATCAGGATAAATTCATCAGTTCCTGTATAAGGCATATGAATCACTCAAATGTGAAGGCAGTTAGGGTTGGACAAGATGAATCTAAAAAACCAAATGTGTGCTCCAATGCAAGCTGTTGGATTCTGTTCCTTTAATCCTAGTCTATAGGAGTGCTGTAAGGGGTGTAAATCTCAATTCAATATTCATTCAAGGCAGAAAGGGGGAAATTACTTTGTGTTTTGAAACATGGTGGAAGCCAACTTTTATGAACAGGGAGAACTTCAAATGTGGTGCCGTTCTCAGCCTCAAAATTATAGGCCAGTTAGTCTGACGTCGGTGGCAGGAAATCTTTTTGAAGGGTTAATTAAGGATAAGATACTGGACTTCATAGCAAATGACAATACTATGAGTTTGTGCCAGCATGGTTTTATGTATAATAGATCTCACCAGGCTAACCATTTCTTTTTATGAGAAGGTAAACTGGGACCTCGATTTTGGGATGGCAGTGGATGTTATTTACTTAGACTTTGCTAAAGCATTTGACAGAAGGTTATTGGTTAATTTAAGGAATGTTGGCAGGGTAGTTTCAGGGGCTGCTGCCGCCTGAGACAGCAGCCCGATGCCGCCTCCCACTCCGCGCCTCTATCTTCTAGCCTCGGAGCAGGGGCCGCATCGCTAGTGCAGCGAGCGCTTTTGCGGAATTTCAGCACTTAATGTTACCAGAGGCGGCTTTTGCTGCCCCTGGTAACAGGCCGCTCCGTGCCGCCTGAGGAAAGGGTCTCACCTTGCCTCATGGCCAGAGCGGCCCTGAACGTTGGCCTGGAACATAGTATTTGTACCTGGATAGAGAACTGGCTAAAAGATAGATTACAAAGAGTGGTGGTAAATGGAACATTTTCTAATTGGACCAGTGTTGTTAGTGGGGTACCGCAGGGCTCTGTACTGGGTCCCTTGCTTTTCAACTTGTTTATTAATGACCTGGATGTGGCCATTGAAAGTACGGTTTCTATTTTTGCAGATGATACTAAATTGTGCAGAACTATAGGTTCCATGCAGGATGCTGACACTTTGCAGAGTGATTTGTCTAAGTTGGGAAACTGGGCAGCAAACTGGAAAATGAGGTTCAATGTTGATAAATGCAGGTTATGCACTTTGGCAAAAATAATATAAATGCAAGTTATACACTAAATGTCAGTGTGTTGGGAGTTTCCTTAAGTGAGAAGGATCTTGGGGTTTTTATAGATAACAAGTTGTCTAATTCTGGGCAGTGTCTGTAGCTACTAAAGCAAATAAAGTTGTGTCCTGCATAAAAAAGGGCATAAACTCAAGGGATGAAAACATAATTGTACCTCTTTATAGATCCCTAGTAAGAGCTCATCTGGAGTATGCAGTGCAGTTTTGGACTCCAGTCCTTAGGAGGGATATAAATGAGCTGGAGAGAGTGCAGAGACTAAGTGCAACTAAACTGGTTAGAGGGATGAGACTGGGAGACTTCAATTATGAGACTGGGAGACTGTCCAGGTTGGGCTTGTTTTCTCTGTATTACACTAAATACATTAGAGGACATTATAGACAAATATTACCCATAAAGAGGATCACCAGAGGCCACCCCTTCAGACTAGAAGAAAAGGACTTTCATTTAAAGGAACAGAGTAGGTGGTTCTTCACAGTGAGGACAGTGAGGTTGTGGAATGCACTGCCGGGTGATGTTGTGATGCTGATTCTGTTAATGACTATAAGAGGGGGATGATTTACAGGACAGACATAATATCAAAGGCTATTGTGATACTAAACTTTATAGTTCGTATATGGGTATATATAATTTATGTGAAGGTATGGAGGTTGTGTGTGTATGGATGCTGGGTTTTCATTTGGAGGGGTTGAACTTGATGGACTTTGTCTTTTTTCAACCCAATTTAACTATGTAACTGTAATTATGTAAGAGTTAAGGGCATCGCTATTAGAGCACACTGTTAAAATGGACATATGGGTAAATTTATCAAAGAGTGAAGTTCCGCCACTGGAGGGAAATTCCGCTGGTCTCCATTCATTCCTATGGGATTTTGAAAGGCCTATTTAGCAATGGCTGAAGTGAAAATTCACCCTTTGATAAATTTGCCTTTAAAAATCCCATAGAAATGAATGGAGACCAGCGGAATTTCCCTCCAGTGGCGGAACTTCACTCTTAACTTCACTCTTTGATAAATAGGTGAAGGCAGACCATAAGGAACTTATTTGTAATATTTATTTTAGTTTTCCTTTACGACCGTCACTGGTTGATAAACGTTGCCGTTAGGGCTTCCTACCAGCGCTACAATATGCTCAGTGCAACTAGAATATTGTTAGTTTTCTTACAGGTGTAATGGTCTCTGTAAAGGGCCTCCTGCGAGTTTAATATTGGAAATTGCACTGGTTTCAATACACTTTTCTTCTTTGTTTTTTTAGAACACTGCAGTCATCTCAAATACTTTCCCTATTTGCTTAAAAACTTTATGGATTGCTGGTGTGTTTCTCGTGCATGCATAATCATAAAATCTTCCACTTGCCCTTTTTTGATTCCCTTTTAAATATTGTTTTACAACTCATAAAATGTTTGTTTTGCTGGAGTTTTCTAGGAACTGTCATATAAATCTGCAATTGGTGGTTTGGTTTGATTTTTTTGTAAGGAACAAAAATGAGTCGCACTAATAAAAACCACATCTTGGGGCAATGTATACGATGCCATTTGTTTTCCTGCTAAGAGCTCGTAAAAAGCCATTAAACCGTACCTAGTTTGAACTAGAAATGTGTGGCACTTTTATTTGCACCCAGCATTGACACTTTTGGATCCTCTTCAGCTCTGTATTTTCCCTGGAGGTCCAAGCAAAGTGCAAGCAAAGTAGATTGAGGATTCTTCATTGTGGGTTTACACCCCTAGAGAAGGTCATGGTAAAATTTAAGGTCCCAAATGTATTGGGGATGCAACTAATCTGCTATTTTGGGTTTTGGTAGAACCCCTGAATTCTTTGTACAAGATTTGGCCAAATACCAATCTGATTCAGAATCCTAAACTGGATATGCAAATTAGGGGCAAGGAGAGGAAAAAGATCATTGTTTTCGCTTCATGTGATTTGAAGGATTCAGTTCAGCCAGGCACTAGGATTCGGGCTAATCTGAGTTTTGCTGGAAAATAGAATCCTGGATTTGGCACATCCCTACTACCAAACAAAACTATCCTCCTACAACAAGACATTAAGGGGCAGATTTACTAAGGGTCGAATTGTCGAGGGTTGTTAGCCCTCGAATTCGACTGGAGAATATTTTGCAAATAAATAATCCCAAAATCGAATAAAATATTCGCCGGTTTTGAGTGCATTTTCGACTATTCGCCGAACGATTCCACGAAAAGTCTCCGAAAAAAACGCTTGAATATTCGCCAGAATCGAACGTTCAAAGTGTTCAATCGTACGATTGAAATTCGGCAAAAGCCTGTGGGGGCTTCCCATAGGCTTCAATTGCAATTCGGTAGGTTCAATCTGGCGAAGTAGGCAGTCGCATAAAAATTTTAAGGGCAAGTTCTTCGACTGGAGAATATTCGGTGGTCGATAATACTTAATTTGCATTTTCGAATAGTAGCATGATCAAATTGAGACTATTCTCGTGAATATTCAAATCCTTCACACAAATTTAGTAAATCTGCCCCTAAGTGTCAGGCTTGGGTTGTTCAGATCTCTTTTTACTAGCTCTCTTAATTTTGCACTTTGTTTTGTACATTCTAGATAGAGAGTGTTTACTCACCATTGTGCTGCATTTCTAAGGATGGTTTTTCGAGCAATAAGTGGAATGATGTGGTCCATGAGTTTGTAATGAAAATCTGTGGAAGGTCATTTGGAGCTTTCTGCTGAAAAACACTTAATTGCCAAATACTTTTTGCCGTGTGTCATTGCCCTTAAAATGAGCAGGTTAGATCAGTAGCCCAATGGCATAGGACCATCTGTTAATAAAAACTGATGGACTTTGAAAAAAACATTTTTTTCCACCTTGAGGTGGGCAATATCGGGCTGATCCGATCGTGGGCCATAGGGCGCAACGATCGTATCATAATGGAGGCCAAATGGGCGTTCGGATCGTGGGACCGCATCAACGAACAGATGAGGCCGCGATCCGACAGGATTTTTAGTTCCATCCGATCGACATCTGCCCAACTTTCGGCCAGATATCGATCGGTAAAGCCCGTCGGAGGGCCCCATACTCGGGCCAAAAAGTTGCTTTTATCTGCCCGTGTATGGCCACCTTTAGGCTCAAAAAGTCATTCAACCTCTTCCTCACCTTGTGCCTTTGTGAAGTGATTGATTCGGGGGCTTTAAGTCGCTCCATAGTGGTTGATGCACAGAATCTACGGTTGGAAAGCATGAAGGGCTGTCTGTTTAAAAACTGCCTGCCTGGCTTTCCAAATTAGAAAAATCGAGCAAGATTGATTAAGTTGGCGATTAGTCATAGCTCTGCCCCTGATTTCACAGCCCTGCCCCCATTGCCCCCAGATATTTATACCCTTTTTTTTTTTACCTAAGGGCCAACTTTATAAGCCTGTGCCAAAAAGGAAGTTTTTTTTACCCTAGCAAACAGGTAGGTCTACTGCTACAAAAAAAGAAAATAATTCAAAAGCTGCAAAGAAGAAAAAATAAAGACCAGTTGCAAATTTTCTATGAATACCACTGTCTACAGGACACTTTAATGTCAATGCCCTAAGTAAAGAAGCCTGTATTTACAGAATATACTGTACATTGAAATAAAATTGATGTTGATGTGAATGAGTCCAGATTCCCCATATTCTCAGTAGGAGGCCTGGCTCAGACATATGCCTATAGTTTTATTAATTTGAATGCCTTACTTTTGACATATCGTGCAAATTTTTAATCACTGATTTCTCCAAAGTGGGGTGGGTGCTAGAAAAAAAAGTGCTTAAACTCTACATTTTTTTACAGCACTTTTAAAAGATCCATGTAATTATGGAATTAAAAGCGCTTTCAGATTATGCAATGGGGACGAATGCCTGGGAGAAAAAAAATTCCATGATCTGGAATCACTTTGCCTGGATTTAGTGCTCTCGCACAATGTAAATAGAATCGTGCAACATCTGCCCTTCTATTTAACCGTTTTGCTTAGTGTATTTTTTCTTTTTTTTTAATATTTCTATTTCAAATGACCAGGGCTCGTTTTAAAAGTGCAGATTGTGTCTCCTGCCAAAAAGTTGTTGGGTTATAACTGTTCAATATCCATTTGGTGAGATCATTATAGCTTCCTGCCTTTGATTTGATTTCACAATGTATACACTCACTGAACATTTGGCCAACATTCGAGAGATTCTTTGCTGAATGTAAAGTGCTTGCAGTGCATGTTTAGATTAGTAGGGATTTTTTAGTTGCAACACTGGCTACGCAACGTTCCTTGGTCACCTGAGTGTAATGCAGGCCTGGAAACAATAGGGGCCCTTTGCTATGCAGAAAGTAATGGGCCACTAAATTATGCTCAGTTTGTTGGGAGCTGCATTTGAACATCAAGAAGACTATTTGTTACTCAAAACTCATAGTTTTGCCCTAAAGAGTTGAATTTTCATCCCATTGTAGTCTGACTAGTTAGATAATCCAGTTTGGGTGTTTTTCATTTGTTGAGTTTGATGGCTTTGGCTTAGCTGCTTGTGGTGGCTTTGACCTAACTGTAAGCAAAAATAACCTCAGGTATTCCTCAGACTTATGTTCCCTACAAGTCTGTTTTATTAGGTCACTGGCCAAACAAGGATTTGATAATCCACATGTATTGGCAGAATTCTTTATCCAGGGAGGGCAATTATAGTTATAGTATTATAACCTTGAAATTAGGCTTCTGAAGAATATGATCCAGTTCTGAGTAGACCGAAACCCCCCAGGGGCGAGCATGAGCTAGTTGTATCTTTGCTTGCTAGGTTAACTGGTTAGGCACTGGGGGATGCCTCTAAAATTCTCATCTTTAGTTCTTTGAAAAAATAATTAGACTAGAAGTGATATACCAAATGCCGAATGGTGAAGAACCACACCTCCAATGTTGCCTTCCTGTAGTTCCTTCTCATGGAGTATCATTTCTGTGTGTGGCTTTAGGAGGTGCATTTTATGTATGAGTGATTTATGTTTATATGTAAATAAATCAGTTTGATGCCTTGAATCTTTAGTGTAAAGGTGCCCATAGACACGGTTGGCTTGTCGGAAGTGTACTGGCCCACGGATGGCCCACAGATTGTGTTCAGATGGAGGGTCTTTCAAAGGAAAATATTAGGCCATGGATGTGTTGCTCTCCCAATGAATAGTAAAACTAGCCAGGAGGGAGGGGCATATGAGGGTCTGGAGGCATATTGGCCTTGGTGATATGTTTAAATGAAATTGTGTCTAATAAATGATAGTTAGAAAATTGGTGAATTTGTGTTTCTAGGATATTATGGGACCTTGTAACATTACACAACTGAATTGATGATCAAGGTCAGCCTAATGTAGGTGATCAACATCAGCTTGGGTGGATACAAGGCTTCTGTACATCCAGGTTTACAAAGCAGCCACAAACATGAGAAAAATCATTTCTACCCTAATCCTTTATAAGGCTTAGTTGACTGTTTTTTTTTTCTAAACAATTATATGACCTTTTCCTTTTAAGTTGTGTGTGTGTAGGAGGGGAGTGTTTTGCTTTTTGATTTTTTTGGCCCTGTAAATTTAAACATTTTTACCAACTGGGAGTTCATGATGAGAGAAAGATGTTAAACAGAGCGTTATAAAAAAAAAAAGAGAATTCTTTCAAACAACTGAGCGTATTTTTGCTGTTCTTGAGTGTTCCCGTAATTATTATTACTAAATGTTACACGCCAAGCATTATTGGCTGGCAGGGAATGAGACTTTGCATTTACCGCAGCTTCTTGCCAGGGCAAAATCAAACGACTGGAGCCCTAGGGAGGAAATCAAAGATACACACAGTTCTCCCCTTCCTGCATATTCTACATGCTATTTTAAATGGAAAATAAACTTTATTTTTAAGAAGGCATTTGATTATTTTATTTTTTTTCCAAAGTTTAGACAAAATATAGGGACAACGTTTTTGTGCAGAGGAACATTTGTATATGCATATTTAGGTTTTTGTGCTGGAGCTGCCATGGTGCTACCTCTGCTGAGTGTAGGACAATATTAATAAATGGGTTTTAATGTGAGATGGCTTTATTTAAAAAAAAAAGAACCCTTAAAAAACAAGGTTTTCAGAATTTATGGCTGAAAGGCCTTTTTATGCAGAGATTAGGTTGCCATCCTAATTCCCACATCATTAAAAATGCCAGGGACCACAAGTTGTGTAATCTGACACTGAGCAAAAACTGTTTGCATGAGAAGATCCACCACCAACCTGGTGGGTCGATTGTTCACTCAGTGATCCAGGTTCAAATATCTGATCATATGGGCACCTTGCAGAACATATTGGTCCTCTACCAACTGCAGTGTCGCCCTTCAGGCTCATTATTTGACTGACCTATGGCCCTTAGTAAGAGCCCTTTCTTTTGGCTTTTATGTCTAGTTATTCTTCAAGTAAAAGTCCAGCCTATAGGAGGTTTTTTAGTTAAAACATTTATTCATCAATAAAGCTTGAAGTCTTCTTGACCATTATTTGACCAAGTCATGGTCATGAGGGGAAGCCAGTCTTTTCATCTTTCAGGTTAAACTTAGGGTTATAGGCCAACAGTAGATGGAGAGCTCCATGTCATCTCCAGTGCACTACACCCTTAGGACAGTTTTCATTTAAAACAACATACTCCCATATGGAGTTGTAAGCCTTCCTGATCATTAATTGACCTACCTCCGGTCAAAAGGTTGAGCCCATCCTTTCAGTAGAAGGAAGGCTGTATGTTGGTCATCTATGGTGCAAACCATTTTAGGTTGCATTTCCAACTGGCCTTTTAAGCCTTCTTTTAAGCCGTCCTGATTATTATTTGACTAAGCCCTGGTCAAATAGTGGATCCCATCCATACTGGTATGCTAAGGGTTATAGTTCAACATCAGATGGAGGGCTCCATGTTGGTCATCCCCAGTGCAGAACAACCTATAGGGCAGTCTTCATGTCATGTTAAGGAATGTAATTGGTGTGTGTGTGTGTGTGTGTGTGTGTGAAGATTTTAATGTTATTTCTTATCCGACTATTGATGTTTTGATTTAATTTAACAATGGTTTGTGGGTTATGAGAGAGATTCTTTTGGGGGTCTAAATTGACTAGTATAAAAAAAATGGCATTTTCAGCTAGTTTTCATATATAAGCCATGAAAGCTGGAAAAGCATCTGGAAGTGTTCAGCAGACATAAGCGCAGTGTTTACAAGAAATTAGCTTACCGCAAGCATTTCATTTGGAAATATCATGGATTTATTAGGTTTCTGTTTTCAATTCTTGACCTTTCCCTTCCATCTGGCTTTAACAACCCCACTTTTCAGTGCGGGGGATATTGAAAAATTCCCACACTTTCAGTTTTTTTACTTTTTTTTTATTCCCCTCCGAAAATAAGTTTTTCCATTCAAGGTGTTGTTGTGGTAGTACACGTGAACGTAAATATTTATAGGGTGACTTAATAGTCTAATTCATTTCACCATAGAATTGCGGAAATGGAAACAAAACAAAAAAATTTAAATATTATTTCTGTATGCAATTCTCCTCTTCATCTGTCCAACAGCTGAGTATGGATTTGACTTACTGTGGAAAAACATCTCTTTAAATATTCATTGCTTCTCTTATTTATTCCACTCTTCTCTAGCATGGCTGAAAACAATATTAGAAGTATGAGTTATGATTCAAAGAGAGAGAAGTGGTCTTTTAAATGGGTCACCTTGCAGCTTTATAGGGTTCCAGTAAGACCACCATGGGATTTTCAGCTACACTTCGGTTTGGTGGCTTGTTTCTAAAATATACTGAACAAGGCTGGTGAAGAATGTAACAATTTGTCATTTGCCTGAGAGATGTTTTCATGAACACCCTCTTGTAGAACCTCTTACTGATAGATGGGGTAGAGTGCTTAGACATCCAGCTGGTATAGAGTGCTTAGACATCCAGCTGGTATAGAGTGCTTAGACATCCAGCTGGTATAGAATGCTTAGACATCCAGCTGGTATAGAGTGCTTAGACATCCAGCTGGTATAGAGTGCTTAGACATCCAGCTCGTATAGAGTGCTTAGACATCCAGCTGGTATAGAGTGCTTAGACATCCAGCTGGTATAGAGTGCTTAGACTTATCTGTAACCTAGTAATGTAAAGAAACTTGTGGTTAAGCACAACTCGGTCATGTGGAGCCTTTTAGAAAACCCCCCTTTGATATTAGAGAGACTTGTCTGATGGATGGACACCAGACCTGATCAATGATGAACCATTGGCTTTCCATAAACCTCATACTAGAAACATGTTTTACATAAATGCAACCACTCAAGTGCCGGCTGGCTTGATGACTCCCTGTACTTGCACCCATTTTAGTCAATCAACAGACTCCGTACTCTGCTGTAGTTACAGTGATGTGTAATAATAAAAAATGTACTTCTAAATTTTAACCTACCTGGCTCTCGGGCTGTGCCTCCTGACAGGGCCACCATATAGATGGTGCTCCATTGTGCTAAGTTAGCAGGCTGACCCTCGGTGGCCCCACTTATAAGCAAACTGTCCACCACTGAAACATGGGTCTTGTCAAAAATGGCACTCCAACGGGGAAATAAAATGCTCCATGCAGGAGATGCCCCTGATCTGCCTTAAACACTCCCCGATTATGCCAAAACACAACCAACAATCCTCCAAAAGTCCCCCCACTCCAAAACTTCTGCCCATTTTGTGACCCATGAATGGCTTTGCCATCTGAGCCCATCCATCTCTGCCACAAGGCCCCTGATAGAAGTACTCCCTGCACTCCCAAGTAGACTGTACAGGATTGTAGTGAAAAGGCTTCTGGGCCGTGGACATCAAGCCTCCAAAAACACCTTCATTTTGTTTGTTTTGCTCTAAGTCTGTCGTACTAAGCAGAAGATTATAAGCAGAATATAAGGGTCACAAAGAATTCCATATGGAGTTCATTTTACACATTTAGGCAGTGGTTGCTCTTCTGATGGGATATTATACATGGCTGCTAGAAAATATGGTCTAGGGACAGGGTGATCCGTTTTGCTGCAATATTTGGACTTTTAAAATGACAGCTTTTATCGGCCCTTGTATGCCCACCTTTAGAACCAGTGTTGTAGATTTTTTGATCTATGGCACATGGGGTAATTTGACTGCTTTGTCACCTATTTATATTCCAGCTTGGAAACATGAGTAGGTGGCAAAACGCCCTTTGTAGACTTTCAAGGGAATCTTGATAGTAAACCCAATGCCATGTAATTATCCCTCTAAGCTTCTTGCTGTCCGGCAGAGTTTCAATAAAGGTCTACGGAGCTGGAGATTGCTCAGGCAATAAAATGCTTGTATTCCATACCTCTAAGGCTTAGTCCAGACGGGGAGATTCGGGGGCGATCCATCGCCTGGCGACTTCTCGCCACGTTTTTAAGCTATGCCGGTGTGCAGCGGTGCCTAGCTATTCGGGGAGATTCGGGGGCGATCCGTTGCGGCGAGAAGTCGCCAGGCGACGGATCACCCCCGAATCTCCCCGTCTGGACTAAGCCTAAATCTGGGATGTCCAACCTGCGGCCCGAGGGCTGCATGCGGCCCAGGATGGAAATGCATACGGCCCAGCTTGAAACCCTTGGTTCCATAGGAAACGTCATGTCGCAAAGGATATAGGAGTAGGCAGACTCTCCCCATTGCCCAGTTAGTAGTAATAATAATATGTCTATTTAATATCCAAGTGGCCCAGGGAAGCCAAAAGGTTGGACACCCCTGCCCTAAATGGATATATACTTTGATTGTTGCATGGATTATTGAATGATTGGTGGAACAGCACATTGGACGACGGGAGACTCTGCTTTGACCGAAAGTAACCACATCTTCCAGGGAATACATGTCCAAGACGCAAGCAAGAAACATTTAATTTTTTTTTTTCCCAAACACAAATCACATTTTCCTTAGAATTTTTCTCGTTGAACTTTGCATTGGATGTTCCTTTTCATGCCCCTTTTTAATTTTAACTTTAATAAAATAAAACTACAGTTTACAATAAACTGTTCAGAAATGCAATTAACTTTGTGTTTGGCAGTGCGCATGGAAAACTTTTGCACACAGATAGTTAAGGTATGCGTCTAGGGACCTGTATATAGCGCATGAAATATGAATTGGTTATGTATTATGTAATAAAGGGTGCAGTGTATTGAAAGCAAGTTAATAATTTGCACCTGTGTGCTCTCCTCTCTTCGGCTCGGTGTCGGGAAAACAAAGTTAACTTTGTACAAAGCAATCGGCCAACCGGAACGGCGCTCTAAATCTCCAGCAACATTATCTACACAAAGAAGTAGCCGCTCCTTTAGCTGTTTTTATTCAAGATCCAGAAATACAAATATTTATACAGAAAGAAGCAGTAATGTTACTTAATGCTCGCATAAACATCACATAA
The DNA here is from genome assembly GCA_024363595.1 of Xenopus borealis. NCBI lineage: Eukaryota > Metazoa > Chordata > Amphibia > Anura > Pipidae > Xenopus > Xenopus borealis. The sequence continues at coordinate 8,914,827 of CM044439.1, forward strand.
AAAGGACTGACTTTCTGCAGGCAATTTTGGGCAAAATCGTAAAGGGGGGGAAAGCATTTGGGCTGAAAATGTTGCTTATATGCAATGGAAAGATCTTTAATGCTAAAAAAAAAAACTTGGGATGAAATAAAGGAATTTTCCCTGGAGGCAGAGGGTGATTGTGATTATTGATGATAGCATGTTAGTATGAGGTAATGCTTTTATTACAGGAAAAATATTTATGTAAATATTGAAGCTTAAATATATCTTTTTGAAAATGAGATGGTTTTAGCATCTAGGGCAGTGGTCCCCAACCAGTAGCTCATGAGCAACATGCTGCTCCCCAACCCCTTGGATGTTGCCAAAGCAGGAGCTTATTTTTGAATTTCAGGCTTGGAGACAAGTTTTGGTTGTATAAAAACCAAGTGCACTGCCAAACAGAGTCTCAAAGTAGGTGGACAATCCACACAGGAGCTATCAAATGGCCAATCACAGCACTTATTTGGCACCCCAAGAACATTTTTCATGCTTGTGTTGCTCCCCAACTAATTTTACTCCTGCTCACAGGTTCAGAAGGTTGGGGATCCCTGATCTAGGGGAAAAAAAAACATTGCTAATGTTGAATATCTAATCAGCTGACGTGAAAGCTAAAGCTTTGAGTGCATGGACCAACGAAAAACTGCAAATTCTGCCCCTCCAGACCAAGTTGACCTCTTATTGGCATGTGCAGAGGGGTCTTCTGTCCACCTGTCTTGACTGCTGCCTGAAAATTCTGTTGGGTGAGGAGGGCATCAATATGTTCAGTCCTCAACCAAAGGGTCTCTATAGGCCCGGAGCATGATCTTATAATTGGCCCCGTTGACCAAATGAAGTGGTAGCCGGTGTCCAGCTTTTGATTAGATAGAAGGGCTTGGGACTATTTGGGTGCAGTTAGTAGAGGCACAATGGAAAAGGAATTCACGGAGTCTGCAGGACAAGGGAAGAATGATCCATGGCAGACCAAATAGGCTAGCAAAATATTGCCTGGGGGGGAGCGATGGTGCCACAGGTAGGGCAGCAAGCTAATACTACTTAGCCCAGCTCTGGTAGGTAGACATGAACAGTGTGCCCAGTTGGTGGCTTTTTGTGCATTACAAGACCTTACTGGGCCAATGGCAAAAATGTGCTTTGGAAATGATCACAACCCCTACCATGGAGAAGTTAATGATGCTTGCAGAGTGCAGTACAAAAACTTTTTCCCAGGGATCAGTAAGACCCGTTTACTAAAATTGCTGTCAGAAACCTGTAATGGCCATGCAAAGCATTTCAAGATAGGCGGCCCTCTCCTTGTTTATATGCAAAGCAGATGGAATCCTGGGAAGGAAACTATGTTTCACTTATAAACTATTCCTAGACTACCCTATGGGCTAAAGCTAGGATTTAAAGTACAGCCAAGGCAGTTTTTACTTACTGGCTTCTAGGAGCAAGACCTATCATCACCCAACTTCACTCCAACTTCATTCCTAAAGACCTTGCCTGTGCTGCAAAGGGTTTCTGTTGTACCGAGTTGTCACACATACAAATGTTTAACTTAAGGAAATCAAACAATTGGACCAAAGCTTCCAGGATTCCAGGCTTCCAATATTTTGATTTTAATAGAAAACTGTATAAGCTTGTGCTCACTGACAGTGCTACAAAATAGGTTGGTGCTCTATACAGTTGTGCTCATAAGTTTACATACCCTAGCAGAATCTATTCTTTTGATCAGGGTCATTTGGGTAGTTTGTATAGTGATTATGATTTAAAAAAAATAAACCCAGTTGTTTGAAAGTAAACGGCTTCAGCCAAACACTAACCATGAGTGAGAAATTTTTTTGTGTCATCATATTCTCTGAAAAAAATGGTTAAAGGGATCCTGTCATGGGAAAAGTTTTCAAAACACATCAGTTAATAGTGCTGTTCCAGAAGAATTCTGCACTGAAATCCATTTCTCAAAAGAGCAAACAGATTTTTTTATTTCATTTTTAAATCTGACATGGGGACATTTTGTCGATTTCCCAGCTGCCCCCAGTCATGTGACTTGTGCTCTGATAAACTTCAATCACTCTTTACTGCTGTACTGCAAGTTGGAGTGATATCACCCCCTCCCATTCCCCCGTCCAGCTGCCTAACAAAAGAACAATGGGAAGGTAACCAGATAACAGCTCCCTAACACAAGATAACAGCTGCCTGGTAGATCTAAGAACAGCACTCAATAGTAAAATCCATGTCCCACTGAGACACATTCAGTTACATTGAGAAGGAAAAACAACAGCCTGCCAGAAAGCAGTTCCCTCCTAAAATGCTGGCACAAGTCACATGACCAAGGGCAGCTGGGAAATTGACAATATGTCTAGCCCCATGTCAGATTTCAAAACTGAATATAAAAAAAATCTGTTTGCTCTTTTTAGAAATGGATTTCAGTGCAGAAGTCTACTGGAGCAGCACTATTATTGCATTTTTTTTAAAAAAAAAACATGTTTTCCCATGACAGTTTCCCTTTAAGAAATCATTAATTCTGCCAGGGTATGTAAATTTATGAGCACAACTGTAAATACATGTTAAATATAACAATAATAATGGTTTTACAAGTGCAACCAGTTTCCAAAAACTAGCCTGTTTTCCAAAAAAGTAGACCTTTAAAGGAGAATCAAACCCTTCTTATTAAAATCCTCTTCCCTACATAGACCCCCCTCCCTGTACCCCCCCCCCCAGTCTAGGTGTTACCCTGGATAAATGCCCCAACTTACCCCTCAGTGCAGTGGAAAATTGCTTCAACGCGCATGCGCCAATATGCCCTAACTCTTACTTACCCCTCGGTGCAGATTCAGGGCATATTGGCGCATGCGCGTTGAAGCAATTTTCCAATCCAGAACAACTGCACATGCGCCGAAAGCCACTGAAATTGCCAATGAGCCGGAAGACCAGAAGATTACTGAAGAAAAGAAGGTGGCCCCCGTGAACTCAGATGCACTGAATCTGCAACGAGGAGCAAGTAGAGAGTTTGGGGCATTTACCCAGGGTAACACCTAGGCTGATGGGGTGGGAGCGGGGAGAGGGGGTCTGTGGAGGGTAGGGGATTTTAATAAGAAGGGGTTGGGTCTCCTTTAAATTAGTAGTCTTTCTTTGGGGTACAGATGTTGCCCATAATGTGCAGCCTTAACTTGTTTTATTTGAGTCCCTTAGAAACTGCCATCAGAATTGTTCTAGTCTATGAGGAGCATATTGGCTTATGGGTAAATCAGTGGTGCTGCCTCACAGTCCTTGGGTCTTAGGTTCAACTCCAGCCAGAGTGCTATCTGCAAGAAGTTTATATATTCTCCCTGTGGTTGCTTGGTAATTCTGGTATTCTAGTTTCCTCCCAAACTTCAATAACATGAAGGTTAATTGACTATGTTGTGGTTTTTTTGCTCTAAAACTAATGTACAAATTTATTGTTGAAGTGAAATTGCAGGTAGGCTGTAACCCAAGCTGATCTCACAACAGCAGGGATTTCATGGGAACTCGGATCAGAATGCAATATCGGCCGTTGAGATACGATAATTAAATTGTTTTGTACAGCACTAATTGATTTTACCTTTTCTTTGAATTTCAGGTTAAAGAGATGGGAGAATATTTTAAGCATCACCTTTTGCAGTCCAGACACCGAGGGGCTTTTGAACTGGCTTATGTTGGTTTTGCCAAGCTTACAGAAATGCTGATTGGGTGAGACTCCTGTTTTATTTCCTAATCACTGGCTTATTTAGGGGATTTTATTTTCTCTTGGGAGGCATCAGTGATTCGGTTACCCCCTAAAGCAACGTTTTATCCATGAATTAGCATTCTTTATTAAAATGGAAAAACGAATGTTCCCTCTGAACAAACTTGCACGCTTGCGTGCTTCTGTTAGTATGAGTTTTGTCTGTTACAGGGGTAGCTGAAATTTCATACTGGCCCCCTTCTATTACGTTTCGCTGCCACAGGTCGTTTTTTTGTTGTACCTTTTAAATATAATGCAGTATTAATTAAAACATCTAATTGTAGAAATTTGGAGGGGTGCAGGACTGTTTCACCCTGTAATTAGAAAATCATCGTTTTTAATTTATAACTGCTTTATTCCAACTACATACCTCAATCTTTGTTTAAAAAATAAAATAAAATGTTTTTAAAGGGAAACTGTCATGGGAAAACACTTTTTTTTTTAAAAGCATCAGTTAATAGTGCTGCTCCAGTAGACTTCTGCACTGAAATCCATTTCTCAAAAGAGCAAACAGATTTTTCTTATTCAGTTTTGACATGGGGCTAGACATTTTGTCAATTTCCCAGGTGCCCCTGGTCATGTGCCAGCACATTAGGAGGGAACTGCTTTCTGGCAGGCTGCTGTTTTTCCTTTTCAATGTAACTCAATAGTACGCAGTGGGACATGGGTTTTACTATTGAGTGTTGTTCTTAGATCTACCAGGCAGCTGTTATCTTGTGTTAGGTAGCTGTTATCTGGTTACCTTCCCATTGTTCTGTTGTGAGGCTGCTGGGTGGGGGAAAGGGAGGGGTGATATAACTCCAACTTGCAGTACAGCAGTAAAGAGTGATTGAAGTTTATCAGAGCACAAGTCACATGACTTGGGGCAGCTGGGAAATAGACAAAATGTCTAGCCCCATTTCAGATTTCAAAATGAAATATAAAAAAATCTGTTTGCTCTTTTGAGAAATGGATTTCAGTGCAGAATTCTTCTGGAGCAGCACTATTAACTAATGTGTTTTGAAATTTTTTTTTTCCCCATGAGAGGTTCCCTTTAAGGACTTTCAAGGCTTAAAGTCATCCTAAACAGTATAAAACCAACATTACTGATGATATACGGGATGAGCAGAGAAGCATCCTATTTAAACCAATACCTTTATATATTTTATTTGTTAGGTAGGTATCCAACCATATCTGCTAGAAATGACCCATTTAGGGAGTCCGAGCTGGCCTTTTTTTCTTGTTTTGAGGTACAAGGAACTTCCCATTTTTTCATATGGTTTCAATTTAAATGTGTAAGGGAATCCTGTACACTGAAGCTCCCCTCATTCATCACACCAGAAATCATCCATCATATGGTAGCCAACCTCATACTTGCATAATAGTTCAACAAGACACTCTAAGGGGCAGATTTATCATTCCTCGCCAATTCGAGGGCTTTTTGCCCTCGAACTCGGCAAAAATTCAATGTTCGGATAAAATTTCGAAAAAAATCGTAGGAAATATTCACCAGTTTTGAGCGCTATCCGATTTTTCGATAAAATAGTACGATCAAACGATTTTACAGAAAATATCGTAAAATTTTGTTCGATCGTTAGAAAAGAATCGTAGTATTCGAACAATCGAAGCGTTCGATCGTAGGATTTCAATTTGAACAGGTAACATTAAAAAAAGCATATGGGGGGATTCCCATAGGCTTCTATTACAATTCGGTCGCTTTAATCTGGCGAAGTAGGCAGTCGAATTAAATTATAGAGGGCAAGCTCTTTGACCATCGAATAGTCGAATAGAATTTTATTCGATCTATTCCATACGATCAAATTTGTCAAATTCGATTGGTCGAATTGAGCTCATTTGCATATTTGAAAATTCGTCCAATCGAAATTTTTCAATTCGATCGAATTTCGAATGCTTCACACGAATTTGATAAATCCGCCCCATATATTTAGAGTGAGACACTGATCTTTTATATCAGGACTATCCAACTGGAGGCCCCTGGGCAAAATATAGACCTTGTCCCACAAACATATTTATAGGGCATCATAATTGTATCGTAATCCGGGTTCCAAACATGGTAGATTTAATTATAAGCTCACTGTATATAAAATATATTTTTGTACCGGCTTTTGTGTGTTCCCCATAACTTTGCATAGGATGAATTCTCCCTAACAGAAGAGAAGGGAGTCATGAACGGAATTAGCTTTAAAGGTAGTTAAAAGTAGAACAAATTATTTGTTCAATGTCAGGACCAGCCCAGCATAGAACCCCAAACCTTTAAACAACAGATCATTACACTTCCTACATTAGCCACAATAGTCTGTATAGGCTCAGTTTGTCAGATTTTCATTGTTTACGCATCTTTTCTATATCAGCCCAACTGAATGAGCAGAAAGGGGGGTATATTTTCCCTTTAAGGAATTAAGCCAGGGGCAGTTGCTTGAATGCTCCTCTGCAACCCCAACCAGAGTTAAAGCAGATTATTGATTTATTTTACCTAGTTTTCAGTCTCTGGGAAAGACATGAATTGCTAAGGCATCTTGAGACTTTAAGGGGCAGATTTACTAAATTCACGTGAATAGATCGAAGTTCAATCGAATTCCGATCGTACGATTTAATCGGATATTCGAAGATGCAAATTCGAACATCGAATACCCAAAATTCGATAGATCGAATGATCGGATATTCGATAATTCGACCATTCGATGATCAAAGTACTTTATCTTTAAAATTTTATTCGACCTCCTACTTCGCCAGATTGAACCTACCGAATTGCAATAGAAGCCTATGGGAAACCCCCCATAGACTTTTTTTTTTCTATCACCTGCTCGAATACCATTCGTACGATCGAACTCCTCGAACGTTCGAATCGTCAGATTTTTTCGTGAAATCAAATCGGTATCCGATCGATTTTATCGAGGAATCGAATTTCGAGGTAAAAATAGCTTAAAACTATTCGATAAGCTTATCGTATTTCGGATGAATTCGAGAGCTTTTAGTAAATTTGCCCCTAAGTTTTCCACCACTGGCTGTTGCTGCATGGGCTGAGTCAAGCCCTATGCGAAGTACATGGTGAGCATTAAACGCGTAAGGTCTTTGGAGATACTTATTTTTTTCCAATAGAAGTTTTTTTTTTTTTTAACTTGTAGAATGCCAAGAGGCCCACACTTGTTTACTTAAATATATTCTCTTGGCTCAGAGATGCCCAAAATAATGTCATAAGTCACCCTAACTTAGCACTCGCCTTCATTCTTTCCCTGCTTGTCATTCAAGCCCCTCTTTGAACCTGCTGGTGCCCATTTATTGCTCGTCCAACCAAAGTGGCTTGTGCTTTTCATGTTGGCCATCGTTGTGCAAACATAAAGATGTTTTTGAAGTTATCTGTCTTCAATGCAATGGAGTGTTGAAACCAGCAGACAAGTCTGATCTTATCTTCTTCTGTTTTTTTTTTTTTTCCTGTTTTTTTTAATTTTGAAAAAAAAAGATTAAACCTTAAAGATATTACATTTCAAATATATTGGCTATGCAACCTTACTGTGTAATTACATTCCGTACAGCTGTCTTGTCTCCAGTAAAGGAGTTGTGTTTCTTTAATTGGCCGTAATGATGTAGAGAAATAGGAGAAAGTCTTCCAGTCCAGAAAGCCACATTTTCTGTGTGTGTTTTGCATTTGAAACCAGCATTCTTAATCAGGAATCTCCTTAAACGCCATTTCATGGGAAAACCAATATGGGAGAGGGGTAATAGCATGGTATGCTAGAAATTATATGATATGTGATCTCTAATTCAATAATGTTATGTCACAACACGACTATAAGGCAAAGTAAAGGAAATAAATGGTTGGCTTTACTGTAGTGATACTACAAGACTTGGAACACGTTTTCCGACTTTTCCGTCCCGGCTGAATGATAGGATTTCTGAGAAAATGCTTGAATATATATAAGGGAGACATGAGTTTAGGTTCTTTTGATTTCGTATGGATTACTCTGCAATGAATAGTTGGTTTAGACAAATCGTTGATTCAATATTCCCATTATAGACTAAAATCATCACGTGTTGCCTTTTTAGGATGGGAGTGTCTATTTTGAGGCCAATTGTGAACTTTATTAAAGGAAAACTATACCCCCGGACAATGTAGGTCTCTATAAAAAAATATTGCATAAAACACCTCATATGTAAAACCCTGCTTCAAGTAAATAAACCATTTTCATAATAATACACATTTTTAATAGCATGTGCCATTGCGTAATCATAAATAGAAAATAGCCATTTTAAAAAATAAGGAAAGCCTCCTGGGATCCTAGGATCCCACGGTGCACACAAACATACCAAACAAACTATAAAGTTAGGTCACATGAGCCAATTAACAGACAGAGTTGTGTCTTTTGCTTGCACACTTCTTCCTGTTACAGTTGAAATATTTCTGGTCAGGTGATCTCTGAGGCAGCACACAGACCATCATGAAATGGGGGTTCAAGGCAAGAGATGTAAAAGGGCAATATTTACTTAAATATATATTCCAGTTTGGTAAGATTCTTTAATATGTCACTTAATTTGATATGACCTACCTGTTGCTAAAGTATTCATTTTCGGGGTATAGTTTTCCTTTAAAAAAAAATCCAAACTGAAAAAGCACAAACGAAAAAGTTGCAAAAAAGTCACAAACTGCAACTTTTTCGTGTTGTTGAACAAAAGCGAATGTCAAAAATCTCCAAAAACCTCGAAAACTATGAATCAAAGAAAGATCTTCCAGTTGTAAAAGGGACATCTGCCATTGACTTCGCTGGGGTATTTTTGTATTTAGATTTTTCCCAGTTTTGTCACATAATTAATCTTACCCCCCCCCTTACTCCTTATCCGATGGTGGGCCCTAGAGATCATGATGCAGCCAATACGGGTGGTATGATCGCGGAACCGCATCTACAAACAGATGCGACTACAATCTGACGGGATATTTACCCTTCCCGATCAACATCTGGCTGACTTTCGGCTGGATATCGATTGGGGAATCCCGTCAGAGGGCCACACACACGGACCAATAAGCTGAAGACTCGGTCTGTCAGCTGCGGTTTTTAATGGCCCCTGTTTTGACCCACCTTAAGTAGATCAGCCCCTTAGTTTTCTTTCAGACATAGAGACACATACTTTTCTGTGCTCGTAGCTACAATTTTTTAATCGGCGATCACGGCGTCATAGCTCCGCCCCGTGACGTCACGTGCCCGACCACCGACGTCACGGGCCCGCCCCCCTGTCCGGCTTCAGCAACAGGGAAATGTGGCAACCCTAGGTCACCACAACATGAGGAACTGTATTAAAGGGTCGCAGCATTAGGAAGGTTGAGAACCACTGCTCTAAGGAAATCCAACATTGAATATAAACCCGAAATAAATTCCATAGACACAGGGCCGTTCCTGAATAGATCTATTACCCCTGCTATAGAAACGAAAAACCTGGCCTTGTCACTGGCAAATCATCGCTGTATATTTTGATAAAACTTCACTAATTCCTTTTTGATATGCTTTCTGCATAGCTGTATTTGTTCTGCGTGTGTGTGTGTGTGTATATATATATATATATATATCTATGTTCTATGAGCACTCAAGAATTTTCCATGACCTACAGTTGGATACATGTTTAAACGTGCGCGTTATACAGAGCGATAGCAAAACAGACAGAGCAGTGAAAGGCCCAGGCCTACAATTAAACAAGTTGAGGCGTCTTGCTGCTTGTGTTTATTTTCTATTCATTTGCATTGGGAGGGGGGCTAAAGTACAGTGTTACATACTTAATCATTCATGCCCTATATCCCAATAATAATAAGAGCTTGGCTATTTAACCCCTGACATCCAGCTGATGATATTGGCTTAAAGGGTTTTTAGTATGTTCTACAATGGCTAATTCATAGCAACTTTTCAATTAGCCTTTGTTTTTTTTTCCCATTTGTATCGTTTTGCTGCTGCCTTCAGACTCTTTCCAAGTTTTCCAATGGTGGTCACTGACCCCATATGAAAAAACAAATGCTCTGTAAGCATTTGCTCTCTCTCTCTCTCTGTCTATCTCTGTCTCTATCTATCATCTATCTAACTGTCTATCTCTCTATCTCTATCTCTGTCATCTCTATCTATCTCTATCTATCTATCTATCTATCTATCTCTCTATCATCTATCTCTCTATCATCTATCTCTATCTATCAATACATTCAGTATATATATATATATATATATATATTTGTATAATTATGTAAGTACATTTGCAGAGTAACAGTTTTTTTTTACATTTAAAATAGAAAAAAATCTTTCCTTTTTAAAAAAACAGTAACAGTCCAGATTGTGTCCAAGATTATGGTCAAGTGTAAAATGGATTTTGTAATCCAACAATGTGGTATGTGGTTAATCTTTTTTTTTTGCTGAAAAAGGGACTTTTGTATTGTGAATGAATGCCATCAATTCTCCGTCACGAAACGTTATCTTCCTTGCTTCACATTTTTCTCTTTCTTAATTAGCAAAGTATTCTGCTCCTGGTCTCCCTTTACTCACATGACACCATCCTTTGTGTGAGCTGCAGGTAAGGGAGCGCAGACAGCTCTTATCTGATGTGTCTCTCTCTCTCTCTCTCTCTCTCTCTCTCTCTCTCTCTCTCTCTGGGAGTGGAATGTGAGGGCTAAGGACAGACGTCTGCCTCTTTGGTTATGCATGCTTGCAAGTTTCAAAGCTAATTAAATGCACTTCAGGAATATTCCAAAAACCCTTCTTCGTGGTATGTTCAAGGCACCCTTCTCCTTCACTGTAGTCATTCCAGTTTTATCATGGAATGAGGCCCAAAGACAACTCTGTATCAACAAGTGATCTTTGATGGGGAGCCTAGAGAAGTAGGAAAACACAAAGGAACCTGTAAGTGGTTTGATGTCCAACAAGATTGGAATGACCTGGTCTTAAAGGAGACATATTGGATAAATGAAAGAAGCTTAATTTTTATGAGTCATATATGGTGTTGCTTTTACATGGTGCTAAAAATTATTATCTTTAAAATTAGCCCCTTTATTAGATAGATGTTCACTGGTCCATGTTTCAAACGAAGGGTGGTCATGCCCCTGCCAGAATCACAGTAGTAGGGGGGGGCAGCCAATCACAGCCCTGCAGATACACAAGCAAAGACAATCTTCAGTTCCCTATCGGGTCCTGCTAGCTGCTGATTGGTTCCTGTCCTACAGTGCAATGAGCTGAGTTCTGTTGTCTCCCCTTGCACAGCCTGGGAATTCAGGGAGCAGGAAGTGGAAGAGAAGGGAGAAATATTCAATAAATCCTCCTGAATTATTTTTTAAACACAATTCTTCTATATCTAAATAAATATAACGCCACTCTTATTTTTTTTTACACCAAATGCCTCTAAGTACACACAGCCAGCTGCTTCTAACATATATACTTGTCAAACTGTCAGACATGCATGTGCCATTCAGCCAAACAAGGACCAACCACCTTGTTTGGCTGAATCGATCGATTAAATTGTTCGAATCGATCAATTCGAACGATTGATTGATCACATTTTTTATATTCGATAGTCCGATCGAATCGCGGTAAAATCCTTCAAGTTCGATAGTCGAATGAGAAGGATTTTACTTCACATGGTCGAATTTTGAATTTTTTTTTATTCGAAATTCGACCAATAGTAAATCTGCCCCTACATGGGCCAATGTTATTGGTATGTGCATGGCCAGGTTAAAGGCTGCTGTTTATTTCTGATGCCCAGGCAACAATGTTCCTTCTAAGCAGCCTACTTATATGGGCACACACAAACTGTGACCCCCCCAAATGTAATGCACAGAAAGCTTTATGAGGAGCCAGCTAACCTTAAAGGAACAGTTCAGAGTAAAAATAAAAACTGGGTAAATAGATAGGCTGTGCAAAATAAAAAAATGTTTCTAATATAGTTAGTTAGCCAAAAATTTAATGTATAAAGGCTGGAGTGAGTGGATGTCTCACATAACATAATACAACACAACCTCCTTCTTTTCAGCTCTCTAAATCTGAGTTAGTCAGTGACTATAAGGGGGGCCACATGGGACATAACTGTTCAGTGAGTTTGCGATTGATCCTCAGCATTCAGCTCACATTCAAAAGCAGCAGTTATGTACCATGTGGCCCTCCCTCAAGTCACTGATTGGTTACTGCCTGGTAACCAGGGTAACCAGTCAGTGTAAACAAAAGAGAGCTGAAAAGCAAGAAGTAGTGTTCTGTTCTGTTATGTTAGACTTACAGTCACTCCAGCCGTTATACATTACATTTTTGCCTAACTAACTATTTTGAAAACATGTTTTATTTTGCACAGCCTGTCTATTTACCCAGTTTTTACTTTTATACTGAACAATTCCTTTAAATATGAAAACATCTGGGCAATATGTGTTGCTTGTGTGATACATAAATCAGAACTTACTACGCTGTGTTCTCTTCACAAAATCATTCTGTAAAGTTGCACAAGAGAACGTTGGGAGATCTCACTCTTCCTTCAACAGCAGCATGTGTTATGTAAAGATCTTAAACACCTACTTCACACTGCATCTCTATACGACATCCACACCCACCCAGATTACTTTACCTCTCACCCTGCCGATCACATGGTGTGATCATTCTGTTATCCTGAAACCCATTATCCAGAAAGGCCATGTCCCATAGTCTCCATTTTATCCTAATAATCCAATTTTCTAAAGATTGTTTCCTTTTCCTCTGTAATAATAAAACAGTAGCTTGTGCTTGATCCCAACTTAGATATAATTAATCTTAATTGGAGGCAAAACCAGCCTATTGGGTTTATTTCATGTTTATATGATTTTCTAGTAGACTTAAGGTATGAAGATCCCAATTACTGAAGGATCCCTTACCTGAAAAACCCAAGGCCCCGAGCATTCAGGATAACAAGTCTCATATCTGTGCTTGATCCCAACTAAGATATAATTAATCCTTATTGGAGGCAAAACCAACCTATTGGGTTTGTTTAATGTTTATATGACTTTCTAGTAGATTTACGTTACTTATGTTCTTTCGAAAACCCACATCTGGAGCATTCCAGATAACAGGTCCCATACTTTTACTCCACTGGAGAATTAATGGTACTATACTTCATGACCAAAGAGAATACTTTACTTTCAGTGATTATGCCATCCCCTTTGTCCTGTAAGAGAAACAAAAGATTAATGGTATCATGCAATTTGTGTATAGCCTGGCCTCTCAGTCATTAATTTTTTCTGCAGTCTAGTTTCAAATTAGTTGTTTTCCATCTACCCCTTCTTTTCCTTGTTTCCTCCCCCATTGAAACCCTTTGTATGCAGTGTAACGAATGTTTCATGACATGTTTTCAGAAGCAAACCTTAAATAATACTGATGTAAATTTTAAGAAACTTGCATAAGTTGCTTCACACTGTCATCACTTCCATCTTTTTGACTCCTGTAATTACTCTGTATTGCAGAAAAATAAAAAATAAATTACAGAAAGAAAAAAAAATAGAACACAAAAGTTCCATGAAACTGCAGCTTTGGCTCGCAATTCCAAGGTATATTGAACATTCCTAACTCATATATGAAGTTGGGAGTGTGGGTTTTAATGCACTAATGCATGCATTGGGATCACACTATCATTGTGACCTTCTAACTCAGAGGTCCCCAACCTTTTTTTTGCTCGTGAGCCTCATTTAAATTTAAAAAAGAGTTGGAGAGCAACACAAGCATGAAAAAGTCCATGGGGATGTCAAATAAGAGCTCTGATTGGCTTTTTGGTAACCCCTATATGGACTGGCAGCCTACAGGAGAGAATGTTTGACAGGACATCTCTTTTTTTTATGCAACCAAAACTTGCCTCTAAGCCTGGAATTCAAAAATAAGCTCCTGCTTTGAGGCCACTGGGAGCAACATCCAAGGGGTTGGGGAGCAACATGTTACTCACGAACTACTAGTCGGGGATCACTGTTCTAACTCGAGTAGCATTTTTGGTTGACAGTACTGACAATGACTTGGTTTTAAAAAGTAGTTGGTTGAAATGCTCAGGAAAAAACCAAGGTCAGAAATGTTTTCCCTCTCTTTTATTGCAAGCAACTTATGGCTAGAACACCACCGAAAACAAAATTTAGCAGAGATGCAAGTAAATGGGCTGAAACCAGTGAAAAAAATAGGTATGGTCAAACACGAAATAGAGACGAGGCCATCTGCATGTTACGTGGCCTTTGAATCTGACCCCACTGCTGTAGCACTCTCTCTATTGCTGTGGTTAGGAATCTGCTGTTTAGCCGAGTTCAGCCATCATGGCCGTTTACCAGTGTTGGGCAGCCTATGCCAGTATAAACAATTGCCATCCTCTGTGACCTTTCTTCAAAACACCCAAGCCTTATGGGGAGGGAAGCTATGGCTATTTCAGCTGTGTGGAAGCTCATAACATTTAAGCTTGTGTGCTCTGTAATTCGTGTGGGGAGGAGCACCTGCTTAAATCAGTTGTTTCATTGCCAAGCCGCAGGAACGATGCCTGTGCCAAATGAAAGGGAGTTGCCTCCTCCATTGAAAGGGCAACACCCTGCAATGCATTTGCACTTGAGAGAGGGGATTCTGCACAGTTGGATAGTAAAAATATGCTGGGGGGGGGGGGGGGGGGAGCTCTTACACGAAGCCTTTTCCCAAAGTGTCAAATACTTTATTTCTTGATAAATTTGCTTATTGGCTTTTTCAGTAGGAGCAAGTTAAAGCACTCGTGGGATCCGTCAGTTTAAAGTCTCTTGACGTTTTTGTATGTTTGGACTTTGTGAAATGAAACTATAGCATGGCATTTGAGTTTGAGGCTACAGTAAAAACTTGGAATTTTGTTTTTTTTTTATTAAGAACCATCCCATAATGAGTACAGTTGGCCAGAGATGGAGCTTCATGGTTGGGCAGGTTGACTGATTTTAAAACAAGTAGCCAGTAGATTTATTAGGGTTTAGTAAGATTATGTTGCTTCATGAAAAATAATAAGGACTTCATTTTACTTGTAATTTTATTTATCTTGCCAAAACATCGAGGTTGTGATCATGGCACCTAATTACAGTTTAGGATTTAGTGGAGTCTTAAAGGGGAACTATCGCAAAAATGGAAATGTAATATTAGCTTCATCATACTGAAATAAGGAACTTTCTAAATGGAATCTATTAAATATTCTGTACAGTTTCTGAAATTATCACATTTATTTTCACTATTCCTCTCTTTATGCAGCGGTTGGGTGTCAGATATTCATTGACAGGTGCAATATATCTTATAGGGGGGCTCCCTTTGCTTAGATGATGTATTAGAGCTCACTATACTAGACATCATGTCTCTCTACATGCTTAATTTGTGCAGTTATTTTGTTAAGTTTTGTTTGTACTGGAATCTGTTATTTGAGTGAGCTCTAATACATCTTCTAGGCAAAAGG
>CM044439.1:8931895-9019868 GCA_024363595.1 Xenopus borealis
CTGAGAGAGGAATAGTGAAGATAAACTTGATTATTTCAGAAACTGTACAGAATATTTAATAAATTGTATGTACACAGTTTCTTGTTTCAGTATGATGAAGCTTATATTAAATTTTCATTTTCACTATAGTTCCCATTTAACTGCCCTGTTTTTGTCCAGTGAGAGAAGCCAGATTGTACCTAAATTCTGTGCATGCAAAGAGTAAAGTAACCTTTAATTGCATTGATGATACCAGAACCTAATCTTGCAACCAGATACCTCAAATATGACTGCAAAACCACTGGAGTACACAATCCCAAATAGCAAGTTCCCCATACTATCTCGGAGGACCTTCTAGCCCTTGTTTTTTAAAAGAAAAATTGGTGCCCCCAGTGTGGTACTGTGGTTTTCTTCTCTTATGTGCACCTGGTATGTGCTACTTTATTGTCTTTACATTTGCTGTGTTCAAACAGTAGTCCCTCCTGCCTGTCATTGCCAGGCATCATCCACAGCCATTATAGAGAATAGCAGAGTCAGAAGGCATTGCATTGTTCAGATGGCAGATCCTCCTGTCTTTTTATTTATCGGCACCATCCACAGCCATCGTGGAGAGTAGAAGGAGAGGCAGGAGGTATAGCTGTATAAATAACTCCGGAGGCATTGCATTGTTCAGATGGCAGATCCTTCTGCCTGTCATTATTAGGAAAACCCCACAGCCAACGTAAGATTGAAAGAAGAGGCACCTTTCAGAGGAGGGATCCTCATGCCTGTTATTGATCAACAACACCCACAGACAGCATGGAGAGAGGAAGAGGAGGCAGGTGGCATTATTCAAATAACAAACCAATGGTGACGGCAGCACTCCGGTAATATTGAAAAGGTGAAAAACTTATGGCAACGTTTTGGCCTACTCAGGCCCTTTGTCAAGCCTTTGAGTCTGTTCCACTTTGGAAGCACACAGGAATCGAATCTTTTCTTCAAATAGCAGTTTCTCTTGTCTGCCATTGAAAATCAGCATCCACCGCCAATGTGGAAAGTAGAAGGATAATCAGGAGGCATTGCATTGTTCAAATAGAAGATTCTCCTGCATGGCATTACTGGGCAACACCAGCAGCCAACATATAGTCGCAATGCGAGGCAGGAGGTACTTTTTTGTTCCAAGAAGAGATCCTCCTGCCTGTTATTCATCGGCAACACCCACAACCAGCATGGAAGACACAAAGAGAGGCAGGAGACATTGCTTTTTTCAAACAGCAATTCCTTATTTCTGCCCTTACTAGGCAGCACGTATAGCCACCATGGACAGTGGAAGGAGAAGCAGAGAGAAGTTGTTGACTCTTCTGCCTACTCCTGTTTACTTGTCTTGCCATCTACTGTGCCACCTCAGGCTTATAAGGCTGCATAGGCTTTCTCTGTCTGTGACGGGCAAGTGTTGGTTTGAAGATGCTGCCTACTAGACCATTCTTGATCTACAGTGGCTGGTATGTTTTTATCATTCCACCACTGATATTGCAATTCTCCTCTAAAGTCCATAATATTAAAATGTTAGGCAGATGCCTTCTGGGTGAGCCTGTGCGTTTCCATATTCTGACACCTCTGCTAACAGATTGGTATTGATTTTAACAGGCAGAAGAAAAATACATTATTGCACATAATGAGGTTTCCAAAGTTTATCATATTCTGTATAAAATGAAAAGCTGCTTGCCTTTCTTGCTCCAGGGTATTTATATTTTTTTCTTATGTTTCCTTTGTGCCCTTTAAATCTTGTATCTAAATCATAATCTAAATAAACAGCTTTTTGCATTAACTGGAGAACGTTTGACCTTGCATATTAAAATTTGCAGCAAAAAACCATTGGGTCCATGGTGTGGACATTTTTAGGCGCATTTTGCTGGACTGTCAATGTCAAATGTTGACTTTTTTCCTTTGGGGAAGCTCATGTACGATGCTGCAACAGAAAAAGCAGCTCATATTGGAAAAATGTTTCCATGTACAGCTTGAATAGAGGAGTTCAGTCTAGAGATACCAGAGTATGTATATAGAGAAGAATCCAAAAATGATGCTCTACAATGTATGTGTGAATCTGAACTCCCCCAAATTGAGCTTTCCTTGTCTTTTAAGGGCCCCTAAATCTTGGGAATTATGGTGGGCCAATTATTGCAGCAGAAGACCACAACCACCAGCTCAAATGTCTTTCTCCAGTCTTCATTCTTTGATGTCTGAGCCAATACCAATATATTTTGACTGAGAAGACCAACTTGATGGTAGCTAACTTTTGCCAGTAGGCCCATGGCTAGGTCACCTTGATATCCACCTATTTCTGGGCATTGTTTTTTTCTCCTGGATAACGAATGACTTGATCAGGAGTTGCTTGGTTGTTGGCCAGCATAATTAATGGGCAGTTTAACAAATTACAGCTAAACAGCGGCCTCTTTCCAACACTGGCTCTGTGTTTAATCAGTATTTTTTTTTCCTTTTGCTATAATTGCTCTTCTATACCTCCGTGGCCTTTTTTTTTTTTGCCTTTGTGAAAATCAGGCCCAGATACCAAAAATACTGTAAATTCTTGTGGCCCTAGTCTGCATTGCTTCTACTGGAATTTGGTACCTGCATGTTGAGGAGTAACTGTATGAAATGTTTGTAGAGGGTCTTATCCGAAATATGACCCAGCTTGCCTTGGTTTAGCCATTATATGCCAATGTGCTGTTGCAATTTCATTCTTCTTATGAAATCAGCCACATAACCAGATTGCCAACTCATTCTGTACTATTGCAGGGCATTTCCATAGAACATGCGCCTGGATTGTAATGGGAAGCTATAAACTTGAACAAAGCATTTTTTTTCTGTATTCTCTAGCCGGTTGGTGTTGGCTTGTGGCTTCTCATCACCGCAAGAACACAGTTTATTTCTATATTAAAATGTACCAGTGGATCCTGATTACCTTCATAAAATGAGTCCACACCCCAGACTTAATTAGCTTAATAAATGTAAATTTTTTGTTTATCTCAGCTGGTACGGGCAACTCTGTATAGTATATACAGAAAGGTCATCTGAAAGTGATCTCGGAATGTTGGGAGTTTTTATGATTTGTTGAATATGGTCCCGCTAAGTGCAGTACATCCCATTTAGGTATCAGGTATGGGACCTGTTATCCAGAATGCTTGGGACCCGAGACTTTCTGGATTAAGGATATTTCCCCAATTTTGATTTTAATATCTTAAGTCTTCTAGAAAATCATGTAAACATTAAATAAACCCAATAGTCTGGTTTTGCTTCCAATAAAGATCAATCCTATCTTCGTTTGGATCAAGTAGAAGGTACTGTTTTATTATTATTATAAGTTAAAGTAAATAACTTTTTAAAATGTGGATTATTTGGATAAAAAGGAGTCTATGGGAGACAGCCATTCTGTAATTCAGAGCTTTTTGGATAATGGATTTCCAAATTCCAGATCCCATACATGTATTTTAAAGATGACATTCCTGTGAACTATACATGCGCAAAATGATGGTTACAGTGGTTTGTATGAAGACGGCTTCTGGGTGAGTCAAGAAATATGGCAATTGCTAAGAAAGGATAAGACAACCCGGGAATCTTGCTCATCACCCTTCCACAGCCTTTAGAGGGATTCTGTTAGCTGCATTGACACTATAACAGGGTATATACTGACAGTATCTACATTTTTTTCACACTATAATATGTCCTTTCTGTTTTAATTACACTCCCTCACAGGCCCATGAGATTCTTTGGACCCAGGGCAAATACCTACCATACAATCTTATGCAGCACATATTTGGGTGCATTTGATGTCTTGGAGGCAGATGTACTAAAGGCTAAAGTGGCTGTCACTAGCGTAAATTCGCCAGAAATACCGTCCACAGGGACCTTTACTAACAGGCATAGCGGTAAATTCACTAGGGAAATAGACCGCTAGCATAGTTTCATGCCCTATGGCCAGTAGAAACGATTGTTAATCTGCAAATTTTTTTAGAACGTTCCCTCTTTCGCCAGTTTCCTTCGCCACCTTAGACCTTACGAACTGATAAGATGAAGCTACAGCCTCCTCAATCTTATGTCAGCGACATCATATCCTGTGTGCTGATGCTGAAGCTTCACCCTCCTCAATCTTATATCAGTGACATCATATCCCATATGCTGATGATGAAGCTTCATCCTCCTGAATCTTGTCATTGACATCATATCCTGAATGCTGATGAGATGAAGTTACCTCAATCTCCTCAATCTTATGTCAGTGACATCATATTCTGTATGCCAGAATTTTGAGTTAACATTTTTTTTTTAACCAACCATTTGAGGGGCATGCCACATTTGTATTACGGTGGGCTCATGTCTCAACATCTCTTAATACAGATATATATATATATATATATATATTTGTGTGTAAGAGTACTGGGTAGTGATTTTGACTGGGCAAAAAGTTACAAAGAAAATTATCATTGGTGTATGCACCTTGAATAAGTGGCGAGTATGAAGCCCAGCTACTTTTACAAATAGAAGCGGCTTCACAACTAGGTCAAGTTATTATTATGGATGACTTCAATTATCCGGGGCTAATGGGGTTGCCAAGACAGATAAAGCTAATAGGTTTGTAAATATGCTAAATGACAACTTTTTATCCCAGCTCGTTCAAGAACCTACTAGGAATAACTCTCTTTTGGATCTTGTAATAACTAATAATACTGAATCTCTAGCATTTGTGTGGGTGAGCATTTAGGGAATAGTGATCATAACATGGTCTCCTTTGAGATTCTGTTGCAGAGGCAATTGTATAAGGGAGTAACTAAAACACTGAATTTCAGGCGTGCAAACTTTGACAGTATAAAGGCATCTCTGCAACATAAGTGGGAAATGCTTTTCACTGGGTTAAACACAGAACAAAAATGGGAAGCCTTTAAAATGCTGCTTAAAGGAAAACTATACCCCCTGGATAATGTAGGTCTCGATAAATGGGTATTGCATAAAACAACTCATATGTAAAACCCTGCTTCATGTAAATAAACCATTTTCATAATAATACACTTTTTTAGTAGCATGTGCCATTGGGTAATCATAAATAGAAAATAGCCATTTTAAAAAATGACAGTCTCCTGGGATCCTAGGACCCAACGGTGCACACACACATACCAAACAAACTATAAAGTTAGGTCACATGAGCCAATTAACAGACAGAGTTGTGTCTTTTGCTTCCACACTTCTTCCTGTTACAGTTAGAGTCAGGTGATCTCTGAGGCAGCACACAGACCATCACGAAATGGTAGTTCAAGGCAAAATATGTAAAAGGGCAATATTTACTGAAATATATATTCCAGTTTGGTAAGATAGTTTAGATCAAATTAAGTGGCATATTAAATTATCTGTATTAATTTTTGGGGTATAGTTTTCCTTTAATAAATATACATGTCCGTGTATAAAAGGAATGTTGTTGCAAAGCAAAACCTTTCTGGTTCAATACAAGTGTTGGTGTTGAGGTGGGTAAGAAAAGACGTGCTTTTAAGGCTTTCAAGTTAGCTGGGACAGCCGAATCATTTATAAGGTACAAGGAGGCCAATAAATCATGCAAAAAAGCAGGCAAGCTAAAATCGATATGGAAAAGGACATTGCAGCAAGCAATAAAAAGAATCCAAAATTATTTTTTAAATTATGTTAATAGTAAAAAAGAATTAAGCAAGAAGGGGTTGGACTTTTACTTTCAGAGGGGGATCAGCTGGTTGATGAGAACAAGCAAAAAGCTCAGATTCTGAACGCATAATTTTCATCTGTCTACACAAATGAGGAACCAGCTAATGAAGGTTTCCTTATTAATAGGCCCAATTCTATTAATACATCTAATGATGCATGGTTCACACATGATAAAATTGAAAAGAGACTAGAACATGTTAAGATAAACAAAGGTCCAGGGCCAGATGGTATTCATCCCAGGGTACTTAGCGAGCTTAGCTCTGCGATTGCCTAACCTCTCTACTTAATTTTTCAGGATTCTTTGAGGGTCTGGCATGGCGGCGAGAGACTGGCGAATTGCTAATGTGAAGCCGCTATTCAAAAAAAAAAGGGATCCTGTCAGTGGTAGGAAAGCTTTTTGAAGGATCAGTTTGTGCCAGCATGGTTTTGTGTGAAATAGTTCTTGCCAGACTGACAATTTATTTTTATGAGTAGGTAAGCAGGGACCTCGATTCTGGAATGGCAGTGGATGTGATTTACTGCTAAAGCATTTGATACAGTGCCACACAGAGGTTTACTGGTTAAATTAAGGAATGTTGGCCTGGAACATAGTATTTGTACCTGGATAGAGAACCGGCTAAAAGATAGACTACAAAGAGTGGTGGTAAATGGAACATTTTCTAATTGGACCAGTGTTGTTAGTGGGGTACCGCAGGGCTCTGTACTGGGTCCCTTGCTTTTCTACTTGTTTATTAATGACCTGGATGTGGCCATTGAAAGTACAGTTTGTATTTTTGCAGATGATACTAAATTGTGCAGAACTATAGGTTCCATGCAGGATGCTGCCACTTTGCACAGTGATTTGTCTAAGTTGGGAAACTGGGCAGCAAACTGGAAAATGAGGTTCAATGTTGATAAATGCAGGTGTCAAAAATAAATGCAAGTTATACACTAAATGGCAGTATGTTGGGAATTTCCTTGAATGAGAAGGATCTTGGATTTTTTATAGATAACAAGTTGTCTAATTCTGGGCAGTCAGTCTGTAGCAAATAAAGTTCTGTCCTGCAGAAAAAATGGCATAAACTCAAGGGATGAAAACATAATTATACCTCTTTATATCTCTAGTAAGAGCTCATCTGGAGTATGCAGTGGAGTTAGACTCCAGTCCTTAAGAGGTATATAATATAAATTATTTATATATATTGGTAATAGTAAATATGTACTGGTTAGAGAGATGAAAAATTTAAATTATGAGGGTAGGCTGTACAGGTTGGGGTTTTTTTTTCTGGAAAAAAAAGCGCTTGCGAGGGGACATGATTACACTTTACAAGTACATTAGAGGACATTATAGACACATTTCAGGGGACCCGTTTACCCATAAAGAGGATCATGCATCAGAGGCCACCCCTTCAGACTAGAAGAAAAGGACTTTCATTTAAAGGAACAGTGAGGACAGTGAGGATGTGGAATGCACTGCCGGGTGATGGCTGATTCTGTTGATGCTTTTAAGAGGGGTTTGGATGATTTTTTGAACAGGCATAATAGCAAAAGCTATTGTGATACTAAACTCTACAGTTAGTATAGCTATGGGCATATACGGTTTGTGTGAAAGAGTGGAGGGGTGTGTGTATGTGTGTATGCTGGGTTTTCATTTGGAAGGTTTGAACTTGATGGACTTTGTCTTTTTTCAACCCAATTTAACTATGTAACGTTAGCGAAGGCTTGCAATGAAATGTTCGCGCTGACGAATTAAAGCGAGCAAAACTTCACCAGCTCTCGACTGCCGAGACGAAACTTCACATTTTAGTGAATTAACGTAGTGGTAAAGTATTTACACCTGGCAAAGTGGCGTGAAGTATGGCAGCACCGTTGCTGTTGAAAATTCACCCTTTAGTGAATTTGCACATTGGACGAAGTTCAAAGACTCTGAATCTGTTTAGGAACTACATTTCCCAGCAGCCCCCTCTTGGCTCATTACAGGGGTTGTAGCTGACAGAATAAAGGACCAGTTGGCTGGAAATTCCTGGTATTCATCCCGTCTGTGATTGTTGATCTTCCGACTGTTGCTGCTCGTAGATAAGTTCATAAGTAGGAAGCCTGAGGCAAGACGTGATGGAATCTGCAGGTTTTGACATTCCCCTTAGTTTGTTTCCATTTGGCGTGCATCAGAGCAGCATATTATTCTAAAGCCTTTATTGTTATCATGGGCTGCTCAGGCATGAATATAGGGGTCTTTAATGCCTGGTGTTTACTTGCTTCTCAAAATAGCATCTTTGTAAGGATTTCGTGATTGCTGGGATAGAAGGTAGCATAGTCCTGATATAAATTGGTATTGACAAAATCATCTTGAGACTATATTTAGATCTTAAGCCATTCTTTTGCATAGACGAGAAGCACCCTTGCAGAAAAGTTGGCTATGGTTTCAATGATCCTACAGTAAATAGAGGTATAGCATTCTATGTCAGACCTGAGCCTTTCAGTCTGTCAGTGGAAATGAATCCAAATGTGGCCCTATGATAAATAATGCTAAATAGTATACTTTTTTGTTGTTGAATCAATGCCCACCCCCTGTAAGAAAAATCATTAGTGGTACGGACCTTTTTTTAAAAAAATATTTTCATTGATAACAATCTTCCAGGAGAGCAATTAAAACTTTGATTTATTTGCCTTTAGTGTTTTTGAGAAACCTAGCGATTTATGTGCCTGAAAAAATGGCTGCCCGTGAAATGGCGAATTGTGAAAGGGTGTCTGTTTCTTTGTTTGAAGTGGTGTAACATGTTTTAATAATACATCCCCCCTTCTCTCTCTCAGCTGCAAGGAGAAGAGTCTGCATGGCTTACCAGGCCAGTGGCTGTGTGATGTTTTGGAGGAAATTAAATCTAGCGATCCTTCTTCTAAACTATGCGCAACCAGGCGCAGTGCTGGAATTCCTTTCTACATACAGGTACGGTGTAGACTCCTGCCAATAACCAAATTGTATTTTTAAGTACAAAGGGTCATTAATATTGACTTAATGTCATTATGCCACAACCGGACAATAGTCTTACTCATGATATTGATACCAACTGAGCTCTCAATTTCTCTATACAGTCCTAAGGTAGAACATGATTTATTTTAATTTTCTCCTAAAGTGCTTGTGTTTTTTTGTTTTTGTGAAGGCACTGAGGAGACACAGACTAGGATATGATACATGAAACACAGGTCTCTACTGTTGGCTCAGTGCCTTACAGATGAATGCAATCCAGTAATGTAACAATACCTTGAAGTATTTCAATTTCTTCCCAGTCACTTTTTTTTATGGCTTATTGTTTTATAAGCCTGAGAATGCATGTATATAAACTCTCTGGGGAGTTTTAGCCAATATGGCCCTTCCTTTAGATATTTGTAACTGGTTGGGCCTCCAATGCAGTTATGAGGAGTTTGGCTAAAGGATAAATAGTTCTTTGGGATAATTGTTGGGATCCAAGCTGTTCTGAAGCTTATTGATGAATAAAGTACATCCTTGAGGCTATTGTATCTGTTCTGAGCCCTGTGAAGTAGTTTTATAAAGAAATAAAGATGATGTCTGCCCACTTGCTTTGGTCTAAGGGGCAACCCAGAGCTTCAGCAGTGCTCTCAATTGTCTCATTCTGAAGCATTCTGTAAGAAAGAAGCCTAAAGGAACATAACCATGAAATACACACTGAATAATTATTGAAAAATTAGTTAAATAGACCAGTGACACCCATCTTGGCAACAAAGGGTTGTCTGGCATACTTTGATGCTATTTCTTTCTTTTTAAACTACTGACTTAGAGGAAATGGACAGCTTTAGTAAAGTTCTACTGATATGATAGGACCTGCTAAAATAATAATTATTCCACCTGCAAATAAATTACGCTAGAACCTTTTTTTGCATGATGCTACTAAGCAAACAAGTCTCATACCTTATGACAGGGCTAAGGTGGACAACCCCTAAAATTAAGTTTAAGGCATTATCTTTTGTAGCCATGTGCTTTGTTTATCTGTTACTGTCAGTGGATGGTTATGTGAAGAAACTGCCAGATCATCATCACCTCTCACATGCTGCTATTTTATCCTAAGCATACATAGTAGACTTCTAAGGAACAAACATATTGACATTATTTGGCTTCTGTTGATATAACTTGATGCCTGAAATTGCTGCACATAGTTCTATGTATTGAGTAAACACCTTGCTCGGTGTGTACAAACATATGAAGTCATTAGGGCATGTCACCAGTCTTAATGCAACTACGCAACATTTCAATCCATTTCACACTGCCATCTAAAGAGAAGCTGAAGTCTTGTCCCAGTTTGTACACTTGCTGCTACAGTATAGTTTGAAATGGTGGAAAGTGTCTCTGTACAAAGCTGACTGGTATAGTCTTGTTTGACCAGGCTGAAAAAACTTTCTTATCGTTTCTATGGAGCTGGCACAGATTTAAATGAGTGTGTGGCACATCATGAATGAGTTGTGTCCAGCAGGAGAACATTTTTGGTTGAGGACCTTGCATACAACTCTGAATATCTTTAAACACAAAAAAGAAAATTGGAAAATTTAAAATTTTTGTGAAAAGAAAAATTCAGTGGCTTTTGTTTAACAGTTGTCACATGTTACACTGTCAAGTTATTTTATATATGTTCTGTTCTGTGATTCTAGCTGCACATATCATTGCCCTCAATAACATTAGTTAATGCCACCTAAGCAAGTACAGGTGTAGGATCTACATTGATCTACATTGTCCTTGGGACCTCGGGTTTTCCAGATAACGAAGCTTTACTCAAATTGGCTCACCATACCTTAATACTCTAAAAATCATTTAAACCTTAAATAAAACCAATGAGATTGTTTTTCCACCAATATGAATTCATACAGTGTAGATGCTATCGAATGTTATTCCAGAAAAAAGCAAATAATTTTTAAGAATTACAATTATTTGCTTAAAAGGACTATATGGCAGATGACTAATTAGATTTCTGGATACTGGGTTTCCGCTTAAGAGTTCCATACCTGTACCTTCTAAATCATAGTCTTTTTAGTCATATCTTGCTTCTATACCTAGACCTATTTTCTAGGCATCTATCTGTACAAAACGACAATATAAAGACTTTTCAAGGAGGCTTTACTGGTCCTGGCATAAAAAGGATTAATGTTAAAGACTTATTTTTGAAAGATTTGTTTAAGAATGCGTCATCATTGATGGAATCATCCACTCAATATGATTCAATGCTGGAAATACACATATACTTCCAGCATTACAACATTCATCAATAGTTTGATGGATCCAGAAGACCCAGACATCCCATCAACCCATACTCTGTGTAACTACCAAGGAAGTGGTTAACAGAGAACAAGTGCACCAAACACTCCTTTCTTTTTTCTTAGTAGGCTTTAGGCTCATCACTTGATTGTTTTCCCGTTGATTCCGAGTGAATTTGTTCCCAAACGTCATCTCCTATTTTGAAATTCAAGATACAATGAATTTGTTGCAAGATTATCGGAACTAGTTTAAGGTTTTTAAGTGGGAGTCAACCTCTTATAAGGTCAATAAGTTATATAGAGTTGTGGACATCTGTGCGGGGACCGTTGAAATGATACATTTTATTTCTTCTATCTCAACTCACTGGAAAGGACTAGATAAGCCATTCTAGAACAGCTTGTCTATCTATGGTTTCTGAGATCTTGTTCAACGTAGCATGCCATTAGCTCTGATAAAAGAACATCACTGGCACTCTGTTGCTTCCAACAAAGATTTATTGTTTCAATTGAAATACATTTTTGGTGGTTGCCAAACAAAATTCTATCTAAGGAATGGTAGATTGCTAATAAGGTGCTTCAAGCATTCAAGGTCAAGGTTTTATTCCCCATCAATGCGCCCAGTGATTGATAACATTTTTTTGAAGAAATATTTCTTAATTTGAATATCAAATGAAAGTTTTATCACTCTAGCTAACTAATGCCACATTCCTAACTAAGCAACACTCTGTCTATTAATTGCACAACCACCCAGCAAAGTGTTACTGCCTATCACTGCATTCGCAGCGTTTTTAGGATTCTTTTCACTTTCAGTAAAGTTTTAAGAGATTATTAGTAGAAATACAAGCTCACTAAAAATGCATTGTCTTTAAGGGAACTATTGATATTGTTTACAGGAAATGGAAGATCTCCAAATGTAAACCACAGTAGTATAAGTTTGTATAGGTCTAAATAAGAAACATTTCTGTGAATTAGATACAGATATGCGATCCATTATCCATAAAGCTTCAAATTACAGGAAGACCATCTAGCATAGGCTCCATGTTATCCAAACAAATTTTTTAAAAATGATTTCCTTTTTCTCTGTAAAATTAAAACAGTAGCTTGTACTTGATGCCAACTAAGATATAATTAATCCTTATTGAAGGTAAACCCAGCTTATTTGGTTTATTTAATGTTTACATGCTTTTCTAGTAGATTTAAGGTATGAAGATCCAAATTATGTAAAGATCCATTATCTGGAAAATGCCAGGTCCAGAGTATTCTGGATAATGGGCCCGATACATGTATATCATTTATCTTAAATAGTAAAAAGATGAGAATGATGTCCTGTGCTGATATTGGTATAGGATCTATTATCTGGAGTGCTTCTGTGTAATAAGAAAATAAAGGTTGTCATTCTCCAAACACTGGTATCCAAATATAGTAATTTTATTTCCTTGTCATGTTAAGATCTATTTCCAGCTTTTGCTGGGTTGCCTCACAGCAGATTGGTGTAGGTATTTGTTTTCTCTCCTTATGAATCTTCTGGTTTTAAGACAAGGAACGTGACCGCATGCATCAACTTTTTGGCTTGTTGTGCTCATGACAGGTCTGGACGGTTTATTTAGTTTTGTTACAGTCCCGTTCTGCATAAATGTCAGCCAGTATTTTTAGTAATGTAATTAGGTACATATTTTTCATAAGACGTATGCTCTTTTTTTTTTTCACTTCTAAACAAGAATCCTTCTGCTATGGTTCTTTTGCAGGCCCTGTTGGCGTCTGAGCCCAAGAACAGTAAAGGAGGTCTTCTGAAGATGACCATGACACAGTTAATATCATTGGCCATGCCTAAAAGCGATGCTTCTGGAAATAAGGGCACAATTCCACAGGTGATGGCTAATTACAAATAACGTTGTGTAAAATGAATGAATTCTTGCCCACTGCTATTATCAAATGGGTAGTAATATAATTGTGCAGAGAGGGCAAGTCAATGCCCATTGTCATGAAATATTGTCATGATCGGAGAAGACAGAGGAGGTTGATTAAACTGCACAGTATGTTGACGCTCTAAAAATATGTTAATAATAATAATAACATTAATAATGTAAATGAACATGGGAATAGTCACTTTATGCTCCTGACCCCTTTATAACTCTCAGCTCCAGGCTACCTCCTCAATTGTCTACCCTGGAGCTGCATGTTGAGGTACAAATGTGCATATTCAGGGAGTTTCACAGAAGAACACTGATTAGGTATGAGCTGCCTCCAGCTCTGGTGGGGGAAATACATTTGGGTCAGTCGGTAACCTCTATACCAGTGATCTCCATTGAGTAGCTTGTGAGCAACATGTTGCTCTCTAACCATGTGGATGTTGCTCCCAGTGGCCTCAAATCAGGTGCTTATTTTTCAATTCCAGGCTTGGAGGCGAGTTTTGGTTGTATAAAAACCAGGTGCACTGCCAAAAAGAGCCTCAAGTAGGTTGACAATCCACAAAGGGGCTACCAAATGGCCAATCACATTTGGCACCACAAGCACATTTTTTATGCTTGTATTGCTCCTCAAAGCCTTTTACTTTTGAATATTGCTCATGGGTTCAAAAGGTTGGGGATCCCTGCTCTATACTAACCAGCAGGTGGACAGACAAAGACTCCACAAGACAATAGCAGGGGTCCCCAACCTTATTTAACTCTAAGCTACATTCATATTTTTAAAAAATTGGATGTATGCAAAAAGTTCCTGGCCATGCCTGTGATTGGCTATTGTTAGAGACAGTATGTGGACTGGCAGCCTACAGGAGGTTCTGCTTGGCAGTACATATGTTCTTTATTCAATTAAAACTTGCCTTCAAGCAACAAATTGAGCCGACTTCCAAAAGGTTGGTGGGCAACATGTTGCTCTCGAGCCACTGGTTGTGGATCACTGGTCTACTGTAGGCTGCCGGTCTACATAAGGTTTACCAATAGTTAATCACAGGCATCTCAGGAACTTTTTGCATGCCCTCAACTTTTTTAAAATTTGGATTCATTGACTTTACTTTTACAGCAGCCTTCTG
This sequence comes from Xenopus borealis, assembly GCA_024363595.1. Taxonomy (NCBI): domain Eukaryota; kingdom Metazoa; phylum Chordata; class Amphibia; order Anura; family Pipidae; genus Xenopus; species Xenopus borealis. The sequence continues at coordinate 8,945,844 of CM044439.1, forward strand.
CAAATGGAACATCATTTTTAGCTTGGTGTTGTCCTTTAAACCACAGTGTTTTTAAGAAACTTGAGCCCTAACCAAGTTTGTGGTTGCTTTGAATAACATTTGAATAGGGGCCAGTTAGCCATTATATCCCATGACTTTTGTTTTTTTTTTTTTTGGTTTTTAGAACTCAGTTTGCAGGGAATTCAGTGTGTCTTGCAAAATGAGTCAATATCTTTAAAAGCATGTGATGCCTGCCAAGTTAAATAATTTCATTTTTGCTGTCTGGGCCTCGGGCCTCTGTGCTTAGATGTATGAACTTAAATGTATAGTGTGAATCAAGCAAATTGGAAGTGAGTACCTGTCCTTCCGTTGATGAAGTTATGACGGCTCCTCTCACTGCTCTGCTACTATGAAAAACAAACAAACAGGGCCGATGCGGAGGAACGCTGTTATTTAAAGAAACTGTCAATAAAAAATTCATCCACGTCCGAGAATCACTTTTTTTTTTACAAATTTTACATCTTAACTACCGTGTAAAACTTTGATGGGAGTTGGGCTGTTCTGTTTGGCTTTCATTCACTGCCAAGTGTTTAGTCAGGTCTGGAATAGAGCAGTAAATTTACTCTAGTGAATGTTTATCGTGTGAGCGCATTGTGTTCTATAGAATCACACACTGAGATATATCATTACTTGTTGAGAATTGCTGAACGTAGCTAGCCATATATAGTTTTCCCTTGGCTACTCTTGGCTGAATAGATAGTGATTTGGCATGTGAACGTTTCCTTGATGATGGGCTCCTCATTAGATAACAGATTGGCTCAGGTATTGGCTGAGAAGGCTAAAATCCCATGGAGACTGGATCAAAGCTGTTCCTTGGATGCAGTCTTCAACACGGTGGTCTGCAAAGGCTCCCAATATGATCTCATCATTGGTCTGGAGGCCAAAACATATGATCAGTTCTATTTGGGTGGCCAAAGTTTGGAAGTTGTTTAAACGATCCCAGTTGGATCCCATTGGGTTGCCGCTTCCTTTTCTAAAAAGTGCACCTTATAAAGCTTGGCTCCATATAGCCCCGTTTGTAGGATATCCAATCGATCAGATTGTGGATAGGAAAAGCCTGTTGGATATGATGCTCACACAATTTATAAATTACACAAATTCACCCTATTGTATTGGTAGCATCTAGAGCAGTGGTCCTCAAACTTGGCCCTCCATGCAATGATGGAGTCTGACAGCCACAGTCAGGCAAATGCATTGTGGGACTTGTAGTTCCTTAACAGCTGGAGGGCCAAGTTTGAGGACCACTGATCTAGAGTGTCTGCATTAATGTAACAAAATGTCATAGATTCTCTGTTTCTTGGCTATATGTTATTCAGTGCTTTGTACAAAATAATACAACACTTTAAGGGCTAAATTAGGGATGCACAGAACACCGGTCATCTGAATTTTGGACAAATCCTCCTTAACCTATCTGGCCAAATACCAAACTGAATCCAAACCCACGTCTTGGGCACAGGTGGAAATTGTTTTTGCACCCTGAAGGGTTTGGATTCAGTTTGGCCAGACTTCTGGATTCATTCGTCCTGGATTTGATGCATCTTTAGGCTAAAGTAAATTGTTACTGTAAAATTTTACATTTCAAATATAATCCTGGAGGTTTGAAGATATTAAGCATATTTCCTTGTGTTGGAATGAAAGAAGTCCATGAAGGCTCTGTTTGTTACGCAAGAAGCCGTCAATCTGTGGGGAATATGCATCAGCTGATAGACCAGGAGTGAGCTGGAACGCAATGTGCCCTTGTTCTTCTGTAGTTAGCCAAAGTTTAATGTTCCATGTTATTAGTCTACTTTTCTAAAAGGGTGATTCCATTTTTGCTTGTGCTCAGTAGATGAGCATATAGATATGCCAGTGCATCAGTCAGTCTGTTTTCCAATCTCATTGTGACACTGTACATGAGCCAGTGCTAGAAATGAATCTGTTCTATGGGCCAGTGGTCAAAGCATGGTCAGCTTTGATTGGCAGTAGGGTACTGCATGAAGGAACCCGACTGTATGGTTATAGTGATGAACAATGAGGAAATTGGTCTTTTTTTAGTTGCATTCATTGGTTAGCTCGAGAATGAATGTGTAATGTTTTATGACTAATGGGGTAAAACGCACTTTATGTGCTGAAAAAGGTGTGGCGTAGCATGGTTTATGTATTATATATTGGGCTCTGCCTACTAGCACCTTGGCCAAATGTGGTAATGAGGTGCCAACCCAGCTCACCACTTTGTTCACCCTAGAGACCAATGTGCAGCAGTTGAGTGGCATTGAGATAATGGGCATATAGTGTTGCTGCAGAGGTGGGGCATTTTATGTGGGCAGTGGTGTAGCAGCCAGAGATGGGTAACCACTTTCTGCAAACCCCAGCTAAAGTTGGAACATGCTGAGAAGTTTTTATTGCTCAGATGGAGCAGCCAACTGAAGTGAGTTTGCAAATTTATATTTTTTTAAGTGTGTTTGATCAGTTCTGTCCACATCTGTTACTCTCTTTTGCAATGCCTTTTTGCACTACACATTCCCCTATTGAAAGAGCTGTGTATAAACTATAGAAGAATATGTGTCACATTTGTATTTTCTTCAAGAGTATTCCTTGGGCCCTAGGCTTGGCTTCTTTTAACACCTTCATGTCTCGCTTCATTACCTGCCCATCTTCAATAAATTGTGGGACACGGCACTCATAGACAAAGATATTGTTTCTGTGCTATAATACAAGGGAGCCGTCATCCAGTTTCTAATTATGATTAATCCTTATTGGAGGCCAGATACTCTTATTGGGTTTAGTTCATGTTAAAATTCTTTTTTTTAGCAGAATTAAAAGTATGGAGAGCCACATTACGGAAAGATCTCTTATCCCAGTGATCCTCAAACTTGGCCCTCCAGCTGTTAAGGAACTACAAGTCCCTCAATGCAATGAAGGAGTCTGACAGCCACAGTCAGGCAAATGCATTGTGGGACTTGTAGTTCCTTAACAGCTGGAGGGCCAAGTTTGAGGACCATTGTCTTATCCAGAAACCTGAGATCTTGAGAATTCTGGACAACAGGTCCCATACTTGTACCCAGAAGTGCCTGGTGATGTCATAATGGAAGCTATAGCAGGAAAAGGCGGATTTGCCATCCCTTCATAAACTTCTACTTCAGAGAGAAAAACATTTTGGGTGCTTCCAACAATCAATTTAGATTAACCAAATATACACACATTCAGGCTACAGAAAATAATTTAAAAGGAAGGCGTTTAAACTTTTTAGTGCTTACCAAATTCTAATGTTGGTTCAGGTGTCTGCCCCCAAACCCTTTGCTTGAATTCAACCACAGAAATTCTCAATAAGAAACAGGCAGGTCACTCACCGCTCCCAGTCTGTGGTCTGGGTGCACTGCTCCGAACAACTGCCCCCCCCCCCCAACCAGCGTTTTCTAAAATAACAAATTACATGAATGTACAAGTTTATGCACATTCTCCCAATCACAGGTATCGGTTAAAAGAAGTCGCAGCTTTATTTCTCATGTTTAAAGGTCTGAAGCAGTTTTTGTGTGATTGCGTATTTTACATCCATGAAACGCACCAGACTTTTAAACACGAGAAATACAGCTGTGACTTCCATTGACCACTACACGTGATCAGGGGATTGTGTATCTGATTTGTATTTGTATAAAATACTACTATTCATATAATTTGTTATTTTAGAAAAAACTTAAAGGAGAAGGAAAGGTTAAAAGTAAGTTAGCCTTATCAGAAAGGTCTATATAAATACACCAGTAAACCCTCAAAGTAATGCTGCTCTGAGTCCTCTGTCAAAAGAAACACAGCATTTCTTTCCTTCTATTGTGTCACATGGGCTTCTGTATCAGACTTCCTGTTTTCAGCTGAAACCTCCAGGGCTAGGGCTTGAGCATGCTCAGTTTGCTCCTCTTCCCCCTCCCCTCCCTGCTGTAATCTGAGCCCAGAGCTATGAGTGAGCAGAGAGAGACTCGGGCAGGAAGTGATGTCACTCCAAACTAATATGGCAGCTGCTATCCTAAACAAACGGAGAGCTTCTAGAGTGTTTTACTCAGTTATGCTAAAACATTCTACAGCATAAATATAGCATTCGAGCTTGCACTATTGCAGCTAATCTATTGATGATAAAATTCATATACTGTATAGCACTTACAAAGCTGTCATGGGGGCAGAGTCTGGCCTCCCAACCAGCAGTACTGATATTAAATTGAATAACCAGCGTTTGATGATCTGTTTAAAATGTCCCAGCAAGCTTTATGGTAGACGCTTTATTCTTCAGTGGCTTCATTTTGAGAATCTAAAAATAGCTATAAGTGTTGATAGGGTATGGCTATCCACATCAATTAGGTTTTGGATGGCTTCACAAACTCCAACTGAGACAAAATACTAAATCAAAAACCATAATCTTTCCATCAGGTCCACGCTCTGAATATCTTGCGAGCCCTTTTCCGAGACACACGCTTGGGTGAAAATGTCATTCCGTACGTGGCAGATGGGACCCAGGCCGCCATCCTTGGCTTTACCTCACCCGTTTGGGCAGTAAGTATTTGCCTGGCATTTGTGAAAGGACTGTAGTGACTTATTTTATATGAGTATACAAATATGCCCATTGTCTGACAAATCTAAATGGCAAAATATGTTCATCTCTGTGGGCTGTGTTATTGCTCGGGGCAGTCTGTTGATGCATGCCAGCAGGCTGGTTGGACAGAATCATATGGACAGAGGAGGGGGATTTTTGTGTTTGGGGAGGCAAATGTAAGACACTTTCTAAACAGATTTCTTCATAGTGTCCGGGGACAATTCCATTTGTAACACCAAGAACACATGACAGTATAAATACAGTAACAATTTTGTGTAATTACTGGACTACATGGCAGGATAAATGCAGTGCCAACTTAATGTTTGGAACCACAATCCTGTTTGTTGTATGAAACTCATAGGACTTCTTTATAATCCGCCCATGTATATGGAAAGACTAGCTCTTGCACGGGTGACAGCATTTTAGAGAAGCACTGTTAGAACTTCCAGGTCAACCATTGACTTCAAAAAGAGACACCAGGCCAATCCTCATTTCTGCTGGCAACCTTAATACATTCCATGTTGGCTCTTCTCCTATATGCCTGCTCCACTGTGACTCTGAGGCTTTAAGACATTTCACTTGGCTTCCATGTGTTGGAGCTGGGTCTTGCCTATAGAAATGTAGCACCTGCAGTCCCAGGTAGGCTGGTCAAAGGAAATAAAGGATCAATTATGCTTATTAATGGGATAGAACAGGGGTGTCCAACCTTTTGGCTTCCCTGGGTCACATTGGAAAAATTGAAAATGTCTGGGGCCCCACATGAAATACACAAACACTTTTGATTTGTAAAAGTAAAGAAAATGCATAGAAAAGAACTACAATACGAATTGTATAACCTGATGGAGCTATACACTGGAATATGGGAGACCTGGATATTGATTAGTATTATTATTATATTAGTATTATTACTACTAACTGGGCAATGAGCAGAATCCCCCCTCCTGCCTACTCCTATATCCTACTCCTATATCGGGAACCAAGCATCTCCTCCAGCTGGGACGCATTCATATCCATCCTGGGACGCAGGTTGGACACCCCTGGGATAGAATATGCTTTTATATGGTTATACACTTACATTTAGGTTGAATGCCTGAAAATCTTTGCATAAAGGAGCAAACATAAGAACATCCCACTCATGGCATGGCCTATGTGGTCCTCATCTGATGGCATTTTTAAACTAGATATCATCCTGATCCCTGCCAATAGGCTTTCAGTTTTACTGGCCACGGTGATTTAGTCATCTGTGTTTGGATATTTTCAGCCAAAAAGGCCAGCCGCTGCTCAGTTTATGCTACTGTAAAGCATATCTATTGTACAACTCCCAGCATCTGAAGATGGACTCTATGAATGATAAGAGGAGGAAGGATACATGGTGTTTTTCTCTTTTCCTGGACTCTGGCAGGATTAATGGATGGCTCTCTGACCACGCCTACAGCGTCATTGAGTCACGCCACACTTCTGTTGTCCACCGAGCCACATGCTCCGTGCAAAGAAACAAAGCCTCGTTCTCCAAGTGCTTGGGGAGAGAAATGGTTGATGATTGACCAACTTTTATGCTCACCTTTTAACATCTGTTGCACATAAAACCTTTATGCTCCCAAGACCTAAATCTGTGAGTTATTGCCTTTCCAGTCACATCTTTGGACAGATTAGCCTTGGGGTTGTGGTGCACTTACAACCTCCTATCCACAAAAAGATACTGTGTGTCAAGGTGTGGCCTCCACGGCCCATACCCTAAGTTAATGAAGCTTTTGCTTTTTATCTCACTGCTCAGGGAAACACAAATGCTCCCACTTGTTCCTGCTCTTCTGGAAAATGAATGACTTTGTCAGAGATACTTGGACTTCTGTATTTTTCTTAGCCTTTTCACTAATGCCTCAAATCCTCCTGCCTGGCAACATGGAGGAAACAGGCCGACATTACACAATGAGAGGGTTTTTCGGAGAGGGGGAATGTTTTCATTTTACTGGGAAAAAGAGATCCAGCAGCTAATAGTGCAAAGCCATCACAGTTTTATAAACTGCTAGGGAGAAAAAGAAGTGGGCATTCCAAATGAGTGACTTCTAATGGGGAATTCTAACTTTAGCTAAGTGCCTGTGAAAGACGCAGAAGAACTATTAAAGGCAGCAATATGGCTCCATTGTATGCCTTTTTATGGTGCTCCAAGGCAAGACTTGGAACAAAGGGCTTCTCTTTATTTTATGATCAAGCAACTTTTTAGGAATGGCTGCCGCTCACCGGAATAAGATATTAAAATATGACATCTGTTAGAGTAGTTCTGTACAATGGAGTATCATAGTGTCGCAAAGCTGTTTCTACTTTACATAGCTGCCAAGCTTTTGTTTTTTTTTGCCTAATCCTCAGCCGAACCAAATCCGAGCCCTTAAAATCTGGTGACTTTAAAGCAATGGAGAGTTAAAACTGACAATTTTGTTTATTTTTTTTACTTGCACAAAATAGATTTTGGGCTTGATTAAAGGAGAATGAAAGGCTAAAATGAAGTAAACTTTATCAGAAAGGTCTATTTAAATACACCAGTAAACCCTCAAAGTAATGCTGCTCTGTCCTAAAGGAAAACATTTATTTACTTCTATTGTGCATTCATGGACTTCTGTATCAGACCTGTTTTTAACATAAACCTCCTGGGCTAGGGCTTGATGCTCAGTTTGCTCCTTTGCCCCTCCCTGCTGTAATCTGAGCCCAGAGCTATGAGTGAGGAGGGAGAGACTCTGGAAGACGGTGATGTCGCACCAAGCTAATATGGCAGCTGCTATCCTAAACAGACCGAGAGCTTCTAGAGCTGTTTACTCTGGTATGGTAAAACATTCTGCAGAATAAATATAGTGTTATAGCTTGCACTGTTGTGGGTAATCTATTGGCCATAAACTGTTTTGGTAGCTTTCCTGCTCCTTTAAGTATTTTGGGGAAGATTGGCTATTTGGCAAGATCCAAGAATAATGTTTCAACGACGGACAGCACCAACTTCTTTCAATAAAAAGCCTTTATTGTAGCATGGCTAAGACCAGTGATACAGTAACGTTTCGAGCCACATCCTGGCCCTTTGTCCAAGAATAATGGATTCAGTGCATATGTCTGGAATGCAGGTGACAAATCAACTTATTATACAGTGGGTATATTTCTCCTGATACGGTCCAGTTGCCAGCGAACATTGTTACTGACTGAGGCTCATAGCTGTCTGGTTGCTGATGATTAGTGGATGGAGACCAATTGTTGTCATTGTTATCTCAATGTATTTGATTTGAGGATCTAAACCAGTGCTGGACCCCTTACAATCTGGTTTTATACCACAACACTCCAATGAAACTGCTCTGACCTGTCTAACTAATGACCCTTTAACAGCTAAAGCTAACAAAACTTTCTCACTATTAATACTGCTTGATCTCTCAGCTGCATTTGACACTGTAGATCACCCTCTCCTCCTCCAGTCCCTCCATTCACTTGGCCTTCGTGGCACAGCCCTGTCCTGGTTTTCTTTGTACCTCACCAATCGTTCCTTCAGTGTCTCCTACAACGGAGTAGCATCTTCCCCCCCTACTTCTCTCTGTCGGGGTTCCTCAAGGCTCTGTCCTGGGACCCTTATTATTTTCTCTATACACTTCCTCCCTTGGCAAATTAATCAGCTCGTATGGTTTCCACTACCACCTCTACCCTGATGATACTTAGATCTATCTCTCCTCTCCTGATCTCCACCCACAACTTCTAACTTGTGTCTCCTCCTGCCTGTCTGCTATCTCTACTTGGATGTCACAATGCTACCTTAAATTAAACCTCTCCAAAACAGAAATGGTTATTTTTCCTCCAACTAACACCAGTAACATCCCAGTAGTATCCATCGTAGTTAACAATTCCACTATCACCCCGTCTCCCCAGGCCCGGTGCCTTGGGGTTATTCTAGATTCTGCACTGTCATTCACTCCTCATATCCAGTCACTTGTTAAGTCATGTCACTTCCACCTAAGGAACATATCCAAAATACCAGCATTTATCACCCAAGATTCTGCCAAAATTCTTATTCACTCTCTTATCATATCGCGTCTAGACTACTGTAACTCTCTCTTAATTGGCCTTCCCCTCCAGAAACTCTCACCTCTCCAGTCCATAATGAACACTGCTGCTAGGCTTATACACCTCAGCAACCGCTCTTCCTCTGCCATACCATTCTGCCAATCCCTGCACTGGCTTCCACTGCCCTTCAGAATTAAATTCAAATTAATGACCCTAACATTCAAAGCACTTCATAACCCCTCCCTACATCTCTGAACTAATCGCCACATACTCACCCAACCGCCTACTACGCTCCTCTACTGACCTGCTACTCAACTCTTCTCTCATTACCTCCTCACATGCTCACATTCAAGACTTTGCAAGAGCTGCTCCCCTCCTCTGGAATTCTCTCCCACGGTCTGTCCGACTTTTTCCCAACCATTCAGCTTTCAAGAAATCTCTAAAAACCCACTTTTTTTTTTAGAGAAGCCTACCCTCACTGTTAACTACTCAATGTAATACTGCTTACATTACTACATCTCTCACCCACTTTACTCTGATCTTGCCCACTCCCACACCTTGTGTATCATTCCCTTCCCTTTAGCTTTTTCTGTACTGGGCCTTCCTCACCTCCTGTACCAGTATTTATTGTGATGTATGTAACTCCTTATGTTCTATGTATGTAATTCATGTGATTTAGTTGTATAATCACACTCTACAGCGCTACGAAATAAGTTGGTGCTATAGAAATACATGTTAATAATAATAATAATAATTCCCAACCAGTGGCTGGCGAGTAACATATTACTCACCAACCCCTTGGATGTTGCTTTCAGTGGCCTCAAAGCAGGTGCTTATTTTTGAATTCAAGGCTTGGAGGCAAGTTTTGGTTGAATAAAAAACCAGGTGTACTGCCAAACAGAATCTCCAGTAGGCTGCCAGTTTATGGTCTTCCATATAGCCAACTGCAGCCCTTGTTTAGCACTTTAATGCTTGTGGTCTTTCATTTGAATGCAACATTTGCACATTTCTGTGAATAGTTTTCCATACCAAGAGAACGGAATATCTTTAATTTAAACTGTGTGTTTGCGCAAGGGTCACATTAAGTAAGTCACGATTGTGGTTGAATAAAGGGTGGGTTGCCAGGAGAGTCCCAGGAGTATAGTTGGTGAGCATTCACCATGTTTTATTCATGGATTTCTAATTTGGTAAAAACTCTTGATTAGGAAGAAAATTCCTGTTGTCGTAGAGCTTTAAATAACTCCCTAATTAAAAACCAAAGGAAGGAAATACCAGTCCCTTGTTCTTCTACTCTGGTAGGTTGGGTTGCAAGGGGTTTCTTCTCTAGAAATGATATTCATTTCAAGTGGTTTCTAGGAAAACCAGGCGAACATCTCTATAAGGCTAAGCAGGCCCAGTGTTACATTTCCAAGGGGAAAGAGAGAGTCTGGAATGAAATGTGGATTTACTGTTCATTAAGAGGAGGGTCGGTAAAGCCATATGCACAACAGAGATCAGAGTATTTGACATTCCTCAAAGTTAAGCTTGTTTTCCCATCTCATGATGTTTATATTGTATTGCATGAAACCTGGCTGCTAATCAAGATTTATATAGAAAGTGAATGCGGCTGCGTGGGGTTGGGTTGCTTGAAGCCGGGGTTGCTTTCTCTCCTGGAGTTATGGAAGTGTAAAACAAAAAATGCAACTATTTGAATGGTTACTACCCATGGGAACGTTGCCCATTGCTAATAAATGTCCCCCAATGGCTCCCCTCCAATATAGCATCCTTACATGTAAACTTCGATTATGAATATAGTATTGCTCGCAAGGATTACATTGCAGGTAGTTTTACTGTAGTAACCAATAAATACTAGCTATTGATTGGTTGCTATTTGTTACAAGACATAAAGCTTTTAAAGAGGAAGTTCTTCTGGGAAGGGCCCTCTTTACTTCTACAGTATATAACAATTTAGTCCACAGCTGAAGGAAGCCCTGGGCTTCTAGGATACAGGTACCGATACTAAAAGGGATCTCTAAAGGGTAAGTGTACATACAAGTGCGGCATAATATTGATGATATTCTGATACACTTTGCTACTGATTTTTTTTTTCATGCATTTTCATGCACATTGAGGGTTATTCACTAAACTCCAGTGGAGCTTTTTGGGGCAAAACATGAATTTTTCAGATTTTTTTTTTTAAACTCAAAATTTTCTACATTTCTATGCAGCAAAAAGCCGAATCCGAAAATTTGCCATCTCAGACCTACCATGGTTGTGCATAAGTAAATGGCAGAGGTACCTATTTTTTTTTTTTGACGTTTTTGTGATCTGCGCTGGAATTAGCCTAAAAATCCTACTTATTCGTGCTTTAAGCACAAAAATCGGAAAAAGGTTTTCGGGGAAAATGATTTGAGGGAAAAATGCCGAAAAATTATATGGTTTCCGGTTTTTGCTGAACCAATTAAATCAAGCTTTTTTAATAAGAAATAAGGTCAAATCGTGGATTCTTTTTTTTTTTTATTTATAAAATCAGAAAAATTCAGATTTTGACAAATAACCCCCTAACAGTCTGAACACTTTATCATCAGTACATCAGTTTGACTAATACAAAGTGAAGGTGAAAAAAAAAATATATATAATTCCCAATACATCTCTAGGGTCAAAAATTAGGCGGGGTTCATCCAACATTCCTTAAACGTCCCCTTTTATTCCGGCTCGTAAAAAAAACTCATTCTCCTTCAAGTGTGCACATTCTAGGGTCGATGCAGAGAATTGTAGCTTTGCCGTATCCAGCCAGCTGCACTTGATGGACATTTCTGACAAATGAATATAGAAAATATTTCTACTGTTCATTTATAATTTGCCGTTTTGCCAGGGCTCTGCCTTTGAGACAAAGGGCCCGGGGTCAAATCCCGGTTATTGTTTCCTATGATCCTGATCCCGGAGAGGTGTGCAAGAGTTAATGGGACTGTTGGACTTGGCAGCAACTGCCAGACAATTATGAATATGATTGCAAAACCCAGTGGGTAAAGGAGACACAAGTTCAGCTATCTGTGGGAAATAAAAGCTGAAAAGTTGCCTCCTCAGCAGAATGGCACCAGATAGGCATCACAAACTGATTAGCGGCACCCACTACTGTAAGGCCCCATTGTGCTCCGACAAAGACTCCTGCACAAAGTGTCACGTTGGTTCATTTCTTCCCTTGATTAGAATTCCGTATAACTGAGCGTTCCATAATAAGCCTCCGAAGGACACATTAATGGGCCTGGATAAACAAAGAGTGGGAGGACTGTCAAGGCCCATGCTCTGTGCACAATGATTATTTTAGCACTGGGACGTGGTTATTCTGATAGAGCAATAAATAGCCACGGCATTCCTCTGCAGATCAGTAATTGCTACCAGATGCACTAGCTTGTACGCTACATGTTTTACTAATAGTGGGGATATTTGAACGGCCAGTTTAATATCAGATTGGTCTCTTTAAGAAGTATAAGCAGTTATTGGAACTTACTATTTTGTTTGTCCACAACCCAAGCAAACGGAACAAAATAATGGTGGGTAGAATAATATAGTGAAAAAAAGTACCCCCCTATTGTAAAAGATAAGTTACTGTACAGAGGAGTTCCATGACCATATAAAAACACAAGGCCGAAGCCACAGGGGGTTCTTTATTTGATATAATACACAAGTTTCAGTTGAGTCGTGTGATAGAAATGACATCACTAAGCTCCAATTATAACCAATGACATCAGTAAGCACCATTTATAAGGATGTTATTTACAGTATATTCAGAATAATATAATCCTGCATGGGATGTGCCATTGCCAGGGTCTAGTGCCTTGTACTATGTGACCTATGGGATCTGTGCAGGGTCTTTGTAATTTACTTGCACATTAATGTATAAGTTGGTGGTTTTGGGCCCCTGCGGCTGGATGTAGTAAGAATATGCATATATGTTTTAGTTGGTCTAAGTAACAAAGTAAGGTTGAAAAAAGACTCCCATCCATCAATTTCAACCTTTTAACTCTATTTTAACTTGGCTAGTAATATTTTAACTGCTAGTAAGTAGGGGCCTTATACGTTGTGAGGCCCACAGAGCTGCAGGTAAAGTAAAATATGTCAGTAGAAGTCTGACATGGCAACACTGAAACTTAAAGGTGAAGGAAATGTTAAAACTAAGTAAGCCCTATCAGAAAGGTCCACCTAAATACACTAGTAAACCCTGTTGTTCCGAGTCCTCTGTCAAAAGAAACCCCACATTTCTATCCTTCTATTGTGTCACATGGGCTTCTGTATCAGACTTCCTGTTTTCAGCTTAAACCTCCTTGCCCGGGGCATGAGCATGCTCAGTTTGTTCCCCCCTTCTCTGCTGTAATCTGAGCCCAGAGTTATAAGTGAGCAGGGAGATACTCAGGCAGGAAGTGACGTCACATCAAGCTAATACTGCAGCTGCTATCCTAAACAAACCAAGAGCTTCTACAACTTTTTACTCAGATATAGTAAAGCCTTCTACAGAATAAATATAGTGTTGTAGCTTGCACTATGGCAGCTAATCTACTGGCAATAAAATGCATCCATAGCTTTGCTTCTTCTTTAAAGGTTACTTTACTATGACCCTGGAGTAAAGGAGTACTAAGGGGTGGTCTCAAAGCAGGTGCTTATTTTTGAATTCCAGGCAAGTTTTGGTTGTATAAAAACCTGGTTATGGCCAAACAGTCTCCTGTAGGCTGCTGGTCCACATAGGGGCTACCAAACAGCCAATCGCAGCCCTTATTTGGCATCAACCAGTAACATTTTCATGCTTGTGTTGCTCCTCAACTCTATTTACATTTGAATGTGGCTCAGAGGTAAAAAAAGGTTGGGGATCCCCATGCTGGATAAAAAAAAGCATCAGCGGCTGCAACACAGCCCTGTCCTTACAGGCTTCCATAAGACAAGTGGTAAGCACTGGGCTGGGAAGGGAGCGTAGATGGGTGGGCTAAAGCAGTTTTCTGCTGGGTGGGATTGTGTCCACTTTTTGCACTTTGCACCCTGCTCTGCTCTTAGTAACTCCACTGAGTATTTCCCCCTCCTGCAGCTGTTCAGTTTACACAAGGGAAAGGTCAGACTTGCTTACTGTATAAGTCTGGTTAGCCATCCTATAGACCGTGCTATGATCCCTTATGAACTAGCAGGTCTTCTGTATATCATTTGAGGTCACACAGTAATAGTGACACTTGCAATCACTCACTCCAAATGCCTGCCAATATATTCCAATGGAATTAAACATATTTTTAGAGTTATGTTTCATAGGTAACCCTTACCCTTACCTTATAAAATTCAACCAATTCTTACCGAAAATCAAGGGGCAGATTTATGAAGGGTCGAACTTCGAATTGAAAAAAATTCGAAATTCGACCATGTGAATAGGCAGGGAAGTAAAATCCGTAGAATTCGAATATCGAATTCAAAGGATTTTACAGCATTTTGATTGGTCGACCGATCGATACGAACGATTTTATCGATCGAATATTTTTTATTCAATCAAAAATAATGAAACCCAATTTGGTAGCTTTGATCTGGTGAACTAGGTGGTCAAATAAAAATTTAAAGTCGAATATTTAAATAAAATTTTATTCGAATCATTCGATTTGATCGAATTTTCACAATTCACTGGTCGAAGTGGTCTTCAAAAACATTCTAAAATTCGAATTCAAATCTTTTTGAAAATTGGATCGAACTTCGAATCCTTCATGTGAATTTAGTAAATCTCTAGGTGGATGCCCTCTAGTGATCTCTACTTTAACACCTGCCCATCATTGTGCTATGGGGCAGAGCTTTGTATCAATAGGGCAAGTGCACAATGGCCAAATCACATTTGGAGGCCCAATAAATTCTGTTTACTCTACAGGGCCTGCATTCCAGCAAGTCATGTGTAAAATATACAGTGCTCTTCTACTGGGGCATACACGCAGACTGATACTTCTTAATATCAAGGTTGCTATAGTTTTCTATAGGGATACAAAGTACAGGTATGGAATTCGTTGTCCAGAAAGTTCTGAATCATGGGACGGCCATCTCCCATAGACGCTGTGTGTCCAATGATATATATCTGTAAAGAGAAAATGCCCCTAGATTTGAAATTAAGATATAACTGAAAGCAGTATCTGCCTGACTGATTACTGCACTGTGGGTTCTGCCTCTTAAAACAATGTAGCAAGGACTACGTTTGCAAGTGGAAGCCCTGGAGAAGAACCACTGATTCAAGAGCAGAGAACAGAATGGGATAAACAAATACAGCTTTGAACAGCAATTACATTTACAAATAACTTTGTAGCCATTGACAATATTTATTGTGTATCAGAAACATTTTCTTTCATTAGTCAAATTTTGGGGCGGAGAGCCCCTATAATGTTAATTATATGGGAAGTAATGTAGTCGTGCCCTTGCCATGTTCTTGCATGTATTTGTGTTGATACAGGGCTTTTCCCCATCACTGGTTTCCTTTTCGAATTAACATTTCTTCCTGCCCATCTGCTTTAATACATTAAGGACGTCACATGTGTCTGGCAGTATTGACATTGCGCTAAATGACTTATCTGCACTCACCCGTAGCCTGGCTAATGTGACCAACCACACTGGGCCCATTGTATCCACGTCTGGGCCAGGAAATCTCTGACCTGCTTATTTGCTAATTTTCCCCTTTTAGCTCTCTTAGCCCTAATTCTTTACAACTTTGTCACTTCCTTTTTTTATGCCAAAATTCCCCTTCTTCAGCCCCTCACCACAGGCTCATTTCCTTCAAAGGGGAACTAATCACCATCATAATTATTATTTTATTTTACATATGCCTACAGTGTATAGGTAACCTTAAACTGATGCAACGTAGCATACAATTTCAAATGAAAAGATCAGCGTCGCTGTTGGAGAAAATAGAGGGGTTACATTCATTGCAGTTAGTATAATGTGCAGCTTAGAAACTTTTATATATTATGCATATCCCTTATATTATACATGGTTTGGTATCCTTAGCCCAGTGGTCCCCAACCAGTAGCTCGTGAGCAAAATGTTGCTCTCCAACCCCTTGGATGTTTCTCTCAGTGGCCTCAAAGCAGGTGCTTATTTTTAATTGCATAAAAACCAGGTGTACTGCCAAACATGCCTTGTTATAGGTTGACAGTCCACATAGGGGCTACCAAATGGCCAATCACAGGCCTTATGTGGCAGCTCAAGAACATTTTTCATGCTAGCGTTGCTCCCCAACTCCTTTTACTTCTGAATGTTGCTCACAGGTTCAAAAGGTTGGGGATCCCTGCCTTAGCCTATTGGGACACTGGGGTTACTTGCAAAGAAAGTGGGTTACAATATTTTCACAATGTAATCAAGTTTTACTGCTTTTCTCTAGCAGTAGAGCTGCCATTGCAGGACCAATCTATAATTGCAGTGGTCTCGGAGCACCGCTTTGATGTTCCTTTCAGTGCTCATTATTGATTTATTGGCAAGTTTTGGTTGCATAGAAACCAGATGTACTGCAAAATCAAGTCTCATGTACTCTGCTTGTTCACATAGGGGCTACCAGATAATCACAGCCTTTATTCAGCACCCACAGGAACTTTTCATGCTTGTATTGTTTGATCTCCAACTTTTTTTTATATTTGAATGTGGCTCATGGGTAAAACGGGTTGGGGACCCCTGCTCTAGAGGAACAACTCCCAACTGTAGGACTAGGCTGTAACGGCTAGGACCAGACTGTAACTGCAGTAGTCTCTAGAGAAACAACTGCCATTGTAGGACCAGACTGTAACTGCAGTAGTCTCTGGAAGAACAACTGCCATCTTTTAGACCAGACTTTAACTGCAGTGGTCTCTAGAGTAGTGATCCCCAACCAGTGTCTCATGAACAACATGTTGCTCTCGAACCCCTTTTATGTTTCTCCCAGTGGCCACAAAGCAGGTGCTTATTTTTGAATTCCTTACTTGGAGGCAAGTTGTAGTTGTATGCAAACCAGGTGCACAGCCACACAGAGCTTCGGTGTAGGATGACAATCCACATAGGGCAATCAAATGGCCAATTACAGCACTTATGTTGGCACCCCAAGAACCTTTTTCATGCCATTGTTGCTCCCCAACTCCTTTTACTTCTGAATGTTGCTCACAGGTTCAAAAGGTTCGGGATCCCTGGTCTAGAGGAACAGCTACAACCTGTAGGACCAGGTTGTAACTGCAAAAGTCTCTAGAGGTACAGCTGCCATTGCAAGACCAGGTTTGTTTGTGCTGTAGCTGCATCTCCTGAGACCACTGCTATACACTGTGTCCCACATCATGTACATTTCCTTGGCCATATCAATTAAGGCAACCTTGTGACAAAGCCACTTATAGACATCTCCTGTTATTTCTAGTTACTACTGTGTCATGGAAAATTACCACAAAAGTTGTGTGGGCATATTGTGTTTTCCTTGCTATTTACCAAGACTTACAAGTGTGGGTAACCCTCACTGTGCTCTGACAGAGAAACCGTGTAGTCATCTGAAAGTTGTTTTCCCTTTTTTTAAAAATATATTTTAAATGGCTTTCTGTTTGCATTAGGTGCGAAATTCCTCCACGCTCCTCTTCAGCACACTGATTACACGAATATTTGGCGTCAAAAGAGGAAAAGATGAACGATCCAAGAAAAATAGGTAAGCACCTCTTGAAACGAACATGGCTTGTGAAAAACAATGTCTGGGCCAACACCAATATGTGGGAACGTTGCTTGCTTTCAGGGATTTATCTGCAGCCTAATGTTACAAAAAAACATTTCTACTTGTTTCTGCTGCCTTCGTCCCCCTGAGCTAGGAATCTGGCCTGGAACACTAATCTGCTGCTTCAATCACCAACCCTTCTAAATGCAATAAAATAAAAAAGTGGCCAAACATATGATATTAATCATGCTTAATGACACCGGTCTGCAGAATTCTTGGCAGCTGGTCAGATTGGAGCAAACCTAGTTCTAAAATAAAGCATTTAGTTTCAGGGCAGCAAAGAACATTTAATGGAAAATCTACCTTCTTTTACAGTGAGGTTTACATTGCCTTTGATTTCTAAATTTCAATTAAGATGTGGGTGGAGGCAATATTGCCCAGAAAGCCATGTGTAGCTGCATATTTGTGTATAGTGATGTGGGTGAGAGCTAACATACTGCTTTTTCCTGCAAGATAAAATTATGACATTCAAAGACTTTAATAAAACCAATTGAAAAATGGCAGCATTCTTGTATTGGCCTCAGCAAGCAAACTAAACTAATAAAAATTGGTTCAACCAATGTCCTCACCCATACACGGAATCTTGGTCTTTGGTCAGTCTGGTTTCCAGGTGTGGGCAGCATAGATCTCTTCAGACAGGTTCAAGTAGTGCTGGACTTTTGTCAGCTCAAGGCGTTTTTATCTCCAAGATGTGGCTTGAACTCAAAGGGATTAAAGGAGAACTTAAACTTAACAGAGTAGTAGGGTAGACATGAACCTCTTCTCTCTGCCTATCCCTAGTTTATTACTTGGTTGAGGGAAATGGTGCAACTACCTGGAGTGGCTGGCTGCCGACTGCCAGCATTTTTCACAGTGTGTAAACAAGACAAACCCACTGTTGTCTACTTATCTTGGGTGCCCTCCTATCTTGGCCCAGTAGGGGATCTGGCCAGCAGCAGTTGGCCTTACCAGATAGGGTGTGTACTGACCATCTAAAGACAGCCAAGATGGCAAACTCCTATGAACAACTTTGAAGGCATGCTTCTATTAAAGCTCTGTGTTGGTCATAAACTGACTGATAAAAGCTGCCAACAGACCAAGTAGACAGCTTATTGGCTAGTGCAGGAATCCTTGTGCCTGGCCGAGCCATACCGAATCCAGTATTCGGCCGAATCATTCACAATGTATTCGGGGCTTCGACCGAATCCAAAATAGTGGATTTGGTGCATCCCTAGTTTGTATGCAGCTTACACTTGCCTCCAAGCGTGGAATTCAAAAATAGTCACCTGCTTTGAGGCCACTGGGAGCAACATCCAAGGGGTTGGAGAACAACATGTTGCTCATGAGCTAGTGGTTGGGGATCACCAGGCTAGTGTATGGGGCTCCTGCCGGCTTCCACGTCTGATATCTGGCTGAAAAACATCTAGATGTTGATCGGACAGGATTAAACATCAAACTTGGGTATAGGACCGCGTTGTTTCTTTGAAGCAGTCTTTTCACTGTCTGCCTGCATTCCCGGGATTGCGATTGGATCAGGCCGATGTCTCCCACTCAAGGTGGGCTCCCACTCAAGGTGGGCGAGGTCACCAAACTAGTGAATCTGCCCATGTATGCCCACCTTAAGCATTTCTAGCTATATTTATTTTAGCATTTAGTTCTCCTTTATTGGTGTACATTCAGCCTTAGTATCAAGTACATCATGGGCAGCAATTGGATATTTACCATAAATATCATCTTAGTTGACCTTCACACTGGACTTTTAGGAATATCTAGGAAAGCAAATAGGCTTTCACCACAATTTCTTCCTAACTTAGCTGCATGTTGAACCCTCTTCAAACTGTACATGTTTCACTTCTGTTCTCTAAGATGGTGGTGCTTTTATGTAGTAGTCTGAGACTACAAAAAGATAAAACATTGTCACCATAGGTCAAGAAGAAGGCAATATCCACATTTTATAGGATTTTTGTGTTTTATTTTTTAAAGCTGATGTATAAATATTTTGCTTGCAGCCAGCTCATTTTGGATTGTGCTTGAAGGCCTTGTACTTATAGACTCTAATAACACACAGCTTCTTGCTCATAAAACCCTTAAGTCCTTTAGTAAATCTAGGCCTCTTTATAATAAGTCCAACCTGGAAAATTCTTGGAAAATTTCATGAATTATTTGGCTAACGATGTAATTAGAAGACCTATTTGATTAGGCCTGCAAGCAGATCAAGTTTGTGGTCATGAAAGTTCTCACACAATTTCTAGTGCAGTTTGAAATCTCCGTGGTTAGGTGGGTTTCAGCCCCGTTTCCTCAGATAAACGTTCATATAACGCAGTCTGCCAGATGAAACAGGTTTGAGGACACCCACCAATAATCTTAGAGGAAACCAGATACCAGCAGGTTCTTGAATGAAGTATTCTTTTGATTAACAAGAATGCATTGAATTTGACTTAAGACTTCTTTATGAAACAGAATCCAAGAAATCCATTTCTGACCATGAAAGCGTTGAGTGTACGAGTTAAACATCTTACGGTATTTATGCAGTGATATTTATTTTATTCCGGTCCAGGAGTTTTACTATGGGATATCAATGCACGCGTGTGTATATGTGGAAACCTTATATGAGTAGTGTGTGTAGAGTGGAGGTCATAGTGTGGGCCACTTCATGAAGTTAGATTTAGGCTTGGAATTTATATAGATAAACACAACAGAACGATACTTGGAATCTGGTCTCAATTTGACGTCACCTGGCGCTTACCATGCACATGTCTCGAAAAAAGGTCCAGTTTCATCCATTCCATATAAAAGGGACATTCCAAAATGTATTACTGTCTGTTGTAACCAATGTTTCCTGGTTGGGGGGCAAATCCTCTGTGAAAGAAAACCATTTAGTAAATGTAACCATACTTTAGTCTGTATATTTATTGAATAGTGATAATAAAGTTCACCAGAGTTCAGAACTTGTGAGCTCCCCGTAGTTACAGAAGATATTTAAAGGGGAAGTAAAGTCTAAAATAGAATAAGGCTAGAAATGCTGTATTTTGTATACTAAACATAAACATGAACTTACTGCACCAGAACTCTACTAAAACAAATGATTTATGCTTTAAAAGTTGGCCACAGGGGGCCACCATCTTGAACTTTGATAAACATCTTTGCAAGACCAAGACTGTGCACATGCTCAGTGTGATCTGGGCTAAGCTTGGGGATCACTATAAATCATCAAAACAGCTCTGTTTTTAATCTCTGGATATATAGGCAGGTAAATAGAATGCTATGAATACTTTCCTATTTCACCCTTTGATCAGTAGGCCCCACAGGATTAATTAACTTAAATGGTTATACCCTTTCCCCACTGTGATTTTATTATTATTAACATGTATTTCTATAGCGCCAACTTGTTGCGTAATAATGTTAATAATAATTAATTAACGTAAATGGTTATACCCTTTCCCCACTGTGATACAGGGTAATACATTTGCCGGCATAGTCTTTAGGCAATGTCGCTTTACAACAGTGATCCCCACCCTGTGGCTCATGAACAACATATTGCTCCCCAACCCCTTGGATGTTGCTCCTGGTGGCCTCAAAGCTGGTGCTTATTTTTGAATTCTGGGTTTGTTCCAGGCATGTTTTGGTTGCCTAAAAACCATGTGTACTGCTAAACAAAGTCTCCTTTAAAGTGCCAGTCCAATCACCCCCAGGAACATTTTGGATGCTTGAGTTTCTCCCAACCCTTTTTACATTTGAATGTGGCTTATGGGTAAAAAAAGGTTATGCATCCCCTCTGTACAGTCTATATGAAAACCTGTGGCTTTATCCTTTATCCTATGGAGTATCCCAATTCCTGGCCATGTTCAGCTGGCCACACCCCAATAATATAACCCCTGATCAGCCCATCATTGATTCATCCTGATGCAGGTCTATCGAGACCTGGCTGAAGAAGACAACACCAACTTACCAATGCTCTGCTCACCTGATGCGATTTTACAAACTGCTTGATTTTCACCCACGTGTATTGGGCAAGCCATCGAAAGGGGCACTGGTGGATCAATATGGGTCAATATGCTGCCGACCTGTTCTGGAGAGACAGAGCTGGCAGCTTATATGAGCCTGTGTACGGCCATCTTAAGTATGGATTGTGGATTATGAAGGAGCCGCCGGGCATGTAGGGAAGTGGGCAAGGTGTGATCATTGTCTTCGTGTAATGGATGTGCTTGAGGCAAGTCAGGGGCATTACCATACATGCCCAAGGATTTTTGTTTACTGGAACACTATTCTACATGTTGGCAGGACCCAACACCCAAGGGTCCCAGGTGGTTGATGAGTTAATAATTGGTTGTACCTAACTATCCTTGTAGTGTGGGGGTTCCATAATTACTGATGGCGTGGAGTAAAATTTTTGGACATTGGTTAGATTTCGCTTTTGAAGTATTGTGGTTTTGTTGGCAAATCATTGTATCTGGCGATGATGGTTATATAATGGCAATTATTGTATGTGTCTGTTAATGGCTGTTCATGGATAAAATTGCAAGATAAATATTGATTTATTCCCTATGGTTGCCGCATTTCTTCTATTAAAAGTCCTGCAACACCAAATGTGGCATCACTTGCTCTATTGAATTCAGTGGCGTAGCTAGGAGTTACTGGGCCGCACAATAAAATCATTTTTGTCGCACAGTAAAATCATTTTTGTCGCACACCCCCATCTAGATTTTGGGAATAATATATTCCTCTCACAGACATATTGAACTGCTCATCAGTCAGTGCTCCTCTAGGCCCTTTATACCTCTCGGACACCCCCAGCAGATGCAGGAACCACTTTCTCTATAGCTATGACCAAGCTCATTTTGATTGGCCAAACTGGTCTTGCTGATTCTGGAACAAACCAACGGAGCTGTGGATTCAGAGCTGGATGGAATTTTGGGAATTCTGGATTCGCCAACTCAGACTCTTAATAATATTAAATACAAAAAAAAATAATCAAATCAGATTTAAGGGCTTCTATGATGGAGGATATGGCAGAAACAATTCTTAGTTCATTTTGGATTGTATTTAACAGATATTCTACAGTTATATTCCATGTTCCATTCATATATACGTTGTTTTAGGTTTTCCAACATGTAGTTTAACTGTGATTTTAGTTTAGAAGGATTTGGTTGTTTATATAAACTATAGTAGTACTTATCTGTTATCTACTGTGTATCCTGTGCTTGAATGGCTGCCCCCATGGCTACACAGCAGCTTGTTTATATAAACTATAGTAGTACTTATCTGTTATCTACTGTGTATCCTGTGCTTGAATGGCTGCCCCCATGGCTACACAGCAGCTTGTTTATATAAACTATAGTAGTACTTATCTGTTATCTACTGTTTATCCTGTGCTTGAATGGCTGCCCCCATGGCTACACAGCAGCTTGTTTTTATAAACTATATTAGTGTTTCTGAAGCAAACTCTCCAGTTTCCCCAGTGCAGAGCAACAGTACATTATATTTTAATTACCTTGATACACTTTTTTTCGGTGTTACCGTTCTTTTAAAGGAGTTGGAAGTAAAATGAGGAGTCAGAGTCAAAGGATTTATGTACCGACTCTGCAGCCCTGCAAACCCACCGTATTGTGTTGGGGAGCTAATATTCATAGTTCTATTTGGATCAGAAAATTCACCCCGTGAGCCTTTATACAAAGACCTTACATTTTTATGTAGGTGCTCAGGAATCCTGCTTCTTACCTTTTGTACCATCTAACTGGGATTGTAGATCCGTGGCCCTTGGATACACAAGAAAGTTAAGGCTTCTATCCAGGGCCGGATTTACCCTTCCTGCCCCCCTAGGCCCAGCTACTGTGCCTCCCCCCCCCAGGATTTTCTGGAAGTGAATCAGTCTGATGTCTTCATATACAGGTATGGGATCCTTTATCCAGAAACCTCTGAATTATGGAAAGGCAGTCTCCCAAGACTCCATTTTATCCAAGTAATCCAAATGTTTAAAAAATATTTCCTTATTCTCTGTAATAATAAAACAGTCACTTGTACGTGATCCCAACTAAGATATACAGTAATTAATCCTTATTGGAAGCAAAACCAGCCTATTGGGTTTAATTCATGTTTATATGATTTTCTAGTAGACTTGAGGTAGGAAGATCCAAATCAAGGAAAGATCCATTATCTGGAAAGCCTCAGGTCCCAATCATTCTGGGTAATAAGTCCCATACTAATTCACCTGCTAGTTGGAAGCTCCTTATTTGCTTCTATGACCCATGGACCTTTGCATCGTTCCTAGAATGCCGTGTCAACATAGGAAAGGATTATACTTTGTGGTGCTATATATATAGGCCAGAAGAAACAGTTATTTTTAAATGATTCCAAATGAATAAAAATGACTTTAAAAAAAAAAAATGCAAAGACATCAGGAAAGTGCAGGAAGGAACATGTAGTTTTAATTGAGGACATCCTTATGTAATCTTTGTGTGCCAAATCAGTTGTCTTACAAGAATGATCTTATTTCAGCTACATTTAAACAGTTGCCTGGAGGAATGTCTGATATTCGCATGAAAAGAGTCTGTGTCCCCTGATATACAAGATACCCCCTGACTGCTGTAGAATGCCCGGAGTCTCCTGGGATCAAATTGTCAGTTACAACAATAGCCGGCAGCCAGCAGATGGCAGCACAGATCCATGCTGTAGAATAGGGGAGCGAACCAGGGCAGCCTTTTTAGGAACCAGACTTCTTGGTTTATAAAGCTAATATCCTTATCAGTATGAGCAGGGGCGAGCAGCTATTTTAATGAGAGGCGTTTTAAAGTTTTTACTGCTCTCGGCATTTTCATTGCCATTGCAGCTATTCATTTCGGCTTTATGGTATTTATTTTCTTAATGTCATACTGATAGGACTCTTGAAGCTTAGAAGTCCAACATCTGGTGATGAGCTGTATGCTGGGGTGCTTGCTGGGCCTTTCTAATGATCTGCTGACCGAAAAAGCTTCCAGATATCTACAGCACATGCTGAAGGCCAGAAATGGATGTTGTATGCTGGGGTCTATAGTGTCGCAGCTGCTGCTGTAACCAGTTAAAAGGGGGGCCCACTTTGCAGCCCATTCTGTGTGGCTCACAAACCGTTGCTACAGAATGCATCTAAATGAATGCGTTTCTGGTTTTCAAGGGTGAGATGGTAACCCTGCACTGATTGGGTCATCTGTTGGATTATCTAAGCATGTATGTCAGTTTAGGGGTTGGTCTCAACAGACCAGCATGTCCTATTAGTCATCTCAAACCAAAAATGATATCTGGCTTTGCAGTGTGATAGTAGGTGCACCTGTTGGAGCTGCTTCTCTTCACTTCCTGCAGATTCGATTTTTGGCTGAAAGTAACGAAATAATAGAATTTTACCTTCAATGCACTGGGTTGACCATCCTTGATAGAGTTGCCACCCAACTGGTGTTTAAATTTGTACTTCCTTCTGCTACCCATCTGCCCTCCCCCCAGCCTACCACTAAAGTCATAAATCTCTGCTAACATCATAACCAACTCCCTGGACCTTCTAGGACCCAGCCAGTTCTTGCCTACATGACATCGCCACAATTGCCCCTCCATTTCTGAAAGCTACTTTATGCCAGCAAAGTGTGAACCCTAATCTTCGGTATCCCACCTATTGGCCTGTTGTGACAAAGTGAGGGCTATGGAATATGTTTAAGCCTATGGACTGCTCAGCCACATACCATGGATGGCCCGCCAGTTGATGGTAGAGGGGTCTATCCATGTATTACAGGATATTGGTGAATAATAATGGTGGCTAATAAAATATGTTTGCCAATACTAAGGGGCAGATTTACAAAATTCACATGAAGGATTCGAAGTTCAATCGAATGAGATCGTATGATTTTTCGGATATTCGAATATGCAAATTTGGCCTCTTCGATCATCAAATTCCGAATTATCGAATAGATCGGATATTCGATGACTCGAATACTCGATGATCGAAGGATTTTAAAATTTGAAATGGCCACTTCGCCAGATTGAACCTACTGAATACCAATAGAAGCCTATGGGAACCCCCCCATAGGCTTCTTTTGCTAAGTCCTCCTCGAATACCATTCGTACGTTTGAAACGCCTTGATGATTCGAATCGTACGAATTTTACGGAGGCTCGAAGGAAAAAGTACGATTTCATCGAGAAAATTTAAGCCTGAAACTATTCGATAAGCATTCGATAGTTGAATGCTTATCGAATATCGAGGGAATTTGCAGGATTTTTGGGGAATTTTAGGAAATTTGCCCCTAATTGATTACATATATAAAAGAATTATGCATTTAGTTATCGTATATATATTTTTTTCCAAGTTCTAGTGGGAAGGAAGTGAGCAATCCCTTATCATTTCCTCTTTCTATTAAGTCTTCTCCCTTTGTCCGTACGGGAAACACTCACAAGGATGACGAGGTTCCTACAGGACATATTTTAAGGCAATTTCAGTCCTTGCATGTTGAGAAGGAACATTAGCAGCACCACAATGAGCTGATCTCACAGATTTCCCAAGTGTGTTCCAAGAAGATACTGATCCCTGTTATCAGCGGCAAGTGTTTGTACACAAACTGCCCAAGCTCAACACTTCCTGCTTGAAATCGGGCTTCCTGCTGACACTGCATCCAAAATATCTTCAGCTGTAACTGCTGGAAGATAACTCTGAATATTACTAAAACAGTTGGACATACAGGGGCTTTAAGGCTTGTGACACACGGGCAGATTTAGTTTCCTGGCGACAGTGATAATCCCTCTGAACTGCCTTTGTGTGTCTTCCCATCAGCTATAAGGAAAAGTCGTCTGCGCTAAGCACACTCAGTGCTTCGTTTTTCCGAAGTCACACTGTTTCCTCGTAAGGCAACTTCGGACGACTTTGGAAAATGAAGTGCTGCGTGTGCTTAGTGAAGGTGACTTTTCATTATAGCGGAAGGGAAGACGCGCAAAGGCAGTTTGGTGAGATTGTCGCCCAGAAGAACAGTCAATTAGTTGCCAGGCGACTTAATCTACCCAAATCTGCCCGTGTGTCACAAGCCTTAGAAGTTGTTGACTTGGCAGCTTATTGAGCCCTTCTAATGATCTGCCAGACCGATATCTCACCAATAAGCTTCCAGATATCTACAGCACATGCAGAAGACCAGATATGGATGTTGAATTAATCCCTCATTATGATTCTGTCAGCAGCCCAGGAGCCAAATCTAAAGCTGTGAAGGCCAAATCGGCCAGGCACTCTAAGCAACTTGGCCGGACATGTCACCCACACCCCTGCCTGTATCCTTTAATGAATGAGTGCGAGTGCCATACTGGGGAAGAAGGTGAAATAAGAGTGGCCTATTGGGGGAAAAAGGGCCCAGTCTAGGGGACATGCCTAGCACCCAAATCTTTGTACCCTAGGCACATTTACCCTTGGGCAATGCTGCTAAAATGGAACCCTGAGGCAGGCCCGGACTGGCAATCTGTGGGTTCTGGAAAATGCCAGAGGGGCTGCTGTAATGTCCCATAGAAAGTCAGTATTTAGTGGGCTGGTGGGGGCTGTTTGGGCCTCTTTGTGGGCTGCTTGGGCCTCTTTGTACCTGAAATGCCAGGGCCTATTTTAATTCTCAGTCCGGACCTGCCCTGAGGTGGATGGATAGATGATAGATGGATAAATGATAGATGGATAAATGATAGATGGATAAATGATAGATGAATGGATAGAAAGATAATAATAAACCTTGTTTTGTTTTTGCAGTTACATTTTTGTTTTGCAATTTTTAAGTATTTTAAATCGAAGGAGTGCTGTCCCTGGTCAGAAATCTTTATTAAATCCGACATTTGGTGCATCTCTAATTAAATCCTCTGTCTGTTCTAGTAAATGCCCTGATTCTATAAAGAGAAAGGGATAGTTACAGCTGCTGTATTACCTTGAATATTATCATTGTATTCAAAAAGCACCAATGTATATTCTTCAGAGCTATACAATAAATTGGTGTATACACTGAGCATACAGATTATATACAAAAATACATGATACAAGAGGGTCCTGCTTTAAAGGGATCCCCAAGAGGTTCAGCAGCATCTGAGAGCTTACCAGGCTCTTGATTCTGCTGTTTATTTGGGCTCTGGTTCAACCCCGTGTTTTTTTGCCACTGAATCATTCACCATCTCAGCACTAAGGAATTGTAATGTAATCAGCTCCTAATGTATTGTTTTATGGTTCCAAATATCACCATAGAAACAGTCCCGACACTATTGGTACCAGATGAATTTGGCGCATGTATGGTTGCCAGCAGCACAAGCAGTGTTTAACTACAGTGAGCTGGAGGTCATTTGGCAAATGTCATTAGGCTTTAACTAGCCAGGAAGGATTACAGAAGCCCCAATGAGCAGAGCACACATTTGGCACAGATGCCTGTGGCTTTTCCACTTGTGCTACATGTGTGTGTGGAGCAACCAGCCAGAATTCGAAAACTCCAAGAAGCAGAATTAAAAGGAAAATAAAACCATATAGACATATATTCAGTCAAACCCAAAATGTTTATACTTTTTGTGGAGAATGAGAATGGCACCGGGAACATTTGATCGACCCCCCTGGATATTTCTTGGCATAAAAGGGCACATCTGCCAGTTAGGGTGAGATTTGTGTAGAATCCCCATTTACTCTCTTCATACGCGGAGGAAGTAGTGATGAGTGGCCAGCCTGAGGGTCGGCTGAACCAAGGATTTTGCCCAACCTTCTTGTGACGTTTAAACCCTGCAGAAAAAGTCTTAACCATAGATGCCACCCAATCTAAAATCTAAATCAGTGGTTGTCTGGTCTTAAGTTCAAGCTCCCCTTTGGGGTGCAACCTTTGTTCTCGGAACCTCATAAGGAGATACCAAAATTATAGTTATAGATAAATATTAGTATAACGGTAAATCAACCACTGTTCAAAGAATATCTAGGGCAGCAAATATGTTTCCCCCCCCAAATCTTACCATAAATAAAATCTAAACTGGGCTTCCTTGTAGTGATACAGCCAACTGGGTGTGTTTATGTATTTATAGACCAGCCCCACTCTGACATCACAGAAAGGTCGGGCTACGCAAGCGCAAGTCTATTAAAAGGCGACAACTGTACTTCTAAGATTCGGCCCTTAGTAAATCTGCCCCTAAGAGAGAGATCATTTTAATTAGGACCATAGGAATGGCCACTTTGATTAGTTGAGATTAAAATCTTGCTTTTATTAGGTAACATACTTGATTGAACTGGATATACATTGACCAGTATTGACTGCCACTTTGTCCACTGCTGTGGTGGTAGCTTAGGGGTCTGTGTATAGTTCACAATGTGTGTCCTTTCTGATATATGATCCACACCTCCCATTCTAACACTTTTATTATATTATTATCTTTCAAAATAAATTGCCATACCTTGTGCTCCTTTCTCTCATGAGCTATACAAGGGTCAATAGTTAGGTTATCCACAAGGCATAATGGCCAAACAACTAGCACTAGTTCCAACTCCGTCATTCCAGAGTAAACTAAACATTACTCTTTATTAAAACATCTGTATTAAGTAAATATGTATTAAAATGCCTATTTGATATAAAAGGGAAATGTTTATTTACTCCTTCAGACACAATTCTATAAAAGCCCAAACTACAGGGCCAGCCCTTTAAACAAAGCAGTTCAAACCAAAGACTGGATTAATTTCTAATGGTTCTCTAGTCTGCAACCGAATTATCCTTTTCACTTCATGCAGAAAAATGTGTAACACGGAGCACCAAAGGAGTATTCGTTTAAAAAGTCTAAAATTCTATTGAGTCCAGTTTAAAATATGTATGTATGTATATTTTTATTTATATAGCGCTCCTTGAGGGCAAAGCACTGTACAGTAACAATAATTTAGTAGTAACAAACAAGGGATCACTGCATTAATCAGTAACAATAAGTGCATTATTATAAATACAGTTTGCATAAATATAAAATATAATTACACAGTGTTGAGGAGACAAGATGATGGGGGGCCATACCCCTTGGGGCTTACAGTCTAAATGGGAGGGTAACTTACAGACACAATTTGGAGGGGTAATAAAGTGCTTTTTACAGTGGGTGAAACAAGTGCCAGTTCAGGTGTTATCCAGGTGCTCCCAGAGGTGGTCTCTGAGTTTTGTTTTAAAAACATTGAGGGAGGATTCTCTCCGGAGAGATGCAGGAATGGCATTCCAAATATAAGGAGCTGCAAGAGAGAAGGGTTTGACACGGGAAACAGCAGTAGAAGTGGGGGGTACAACCAAGCGGTTAGTCTGAGAGGAGCGGAGGTTTCGGCCAGGAACATATAGAGAAACGAGATGATATATCATTAAATATCCATCATTAAAGTGAAAATAGTGACATTAGGGCTTAGCTGCTCAACGCGTTTCGTGGCATCCCACCACTTCATCAGGAGCTTTTTCACTTCACTTCATCCATGAGGCAATCAAGATCCATCAGAAGATTAGATTATCTTTATGGCAGGTTAGGTTGTGATCCAATTGGCTGATGTGACAGTCCGCCACTGAGGAGCATGTTTCTGTAATAGTAATAAATCTTCATAATTCGAAAACCCAAAACCAAATTAGGCTAAACCTCCACCAGTCCTAGATTTAACAGTAGTGATTAATCATGAGTGACAATAATATGTAAAAGGCAATTTTTATTCACCACCATGCCTGATTGTTAAAACATATTTAAAACCAAGGCATTAACCTGGGAGACGGGATCCCGTTCCTATTAATAATTATTCAGCCACAATACCCGGTCAACAGATCGGGAAAGTGACCAATGAGTTATATCAAATATGTTCTAAGCATCCAGCAATTAGAACATGTGTTAAACAGCAGATTATATATTATTATACGGTAAAGGCACCCCACATATATGCATGCATATTCAAGCAACGAACTAACACAACTCCTGTATCACAGCCTGTGTACAGTATGTGTCGCTGAAAAGACATCCGCAGTCTGGTTGTATGTTCAGAAAATTTACGGAGTATGGTTCCAAAAAGAAAAAATAAATAAAAAATAAGTCAATTGCACCCAGACGCCACAATGGTAATTAGTGTCAAGATGTAGCTTTATCTCCTTATGTACTCAGGAGAGGAAAGGCTTTTAGACACTCAATATTATACAGCTGCCGCCCTCAAATCGCTCCTCGTGTTGCGATATAGCGGTCGCCTATGGAAGTCCATATAATAAGTATACAGTTCTCCCAATTCTGTGGGGGCGACTTTCCATGCTCAAGATTGTGTGCAAATTGTGAGACAGTCAAGTTGAGAAATATCTCATACCCACGAACTCTTCTCCGTATTAGCGGTTATGGGTGTACAGTCCAGATTTGGGATGTGCGTCCGTTTGGAATATTGAGTGATTTTAGTGTATAATCATCGTTGGTTGCTTGTGTGTAGCAAGGGTGCATGCCGTCTGCGGAGAGGGGCCCCGTCTCCCAAGTGCCGCCAGAAGAACCTCGACGACCGTTTCGCCGCCCAACGCGGCTTTGTCACTCTTGACAAATTTACTCCGTAAATTTTCTGAACATACAACCAGACTGCGGATGTCTTTTCAGCGATACACATACTGTACACAGGCTGTGATACAGGAGTTGTGTTAGTTCGTTGCTTGAATATGCATGCATATATGTGGGGTGCCTTTACCGTATAATAATATATAATCTGCTGTTTAACACATGTTCTAATTGCTGGATGCTTAGAACATATTTGATATAACTCATTGGTCACTTTCCCGATCTGTTGACCGGGTATTGTGGCTGAATAATTATTAATAGGAACGGGATCCCGTCTCCCAGGTTAATGCCTTGGTTTTAAATATGTTTTAACAATCAGGCATGGTGGTGAATAAAAATTGCCTTTTACATATTATTGTCACTCATGATTAATCACTACTGTTAAATCTATGACTGGTGGAGGTTTAGCCTAATTTGGTTTTGGGTTTTCGAGTTATAGTTACATTTGGGCACTCCACCTAGCCAAATACATTAAGTGACTGGCCACTGGCCGAGCTTACCTTGGAGTTTGCAAATAAATCTTCATAATTCTTTTAATTTATACATCTACTTGAAACAAACCCAGGGTGCTTCACAAAGGCCAGTATTTGGGTTATTAATGGAACCGAGTCATTGAGAGATTGTATTATTTGTCTGGAAAGACCAATTATGATCCCATTGATTCTAGTGAAAGTCTGCCCCTGAGGAACTTGTCCTTGTAAAAATAACAAATCTTTGATGGAGCACACACTCCATAAGCGTTTTAGGTTATACATCTAATCAGACCAAATGTACACGTGGGCGGATATTTGGGTTATTCACGGAACAACATCATTGGAAGATTTGATAATTTTTATTATTTGATAATAATCAAAATAATATTAATTATGAATCTGTTGGCATCACAATGCATATTGGCTTACTTTATCTTCTACTTCAATTATCCACAACAGTGGCTCAAGAGGAACATGTTGCTCACCAACCCGTTGGACTCCCAGTGACCGTAAAGCAGGTGCTTATTTTTGAATTTTCGGTTTGGAGGCAAGTAGTGATGGGCGAATCTCATGCGTTTCGCTTCGCCGAAAAATTTGCGAATTTCCAGAGAAATTTGCGAATTGGCGAAAAAATTTGTGAAACGAGTCGCGCGTCGTTTTTGACGCCCGTCGCGTCGTTTCCGGGAATCGCGGGAATTTGCTGCGAATTCGCCCCTGGCGATTAAATTCGCCCATCACTAGAGGCAAGTTTTGATTGCATAAAAACTACTGTAGTGCCAAACAGAGCCTCACGTAGGCTGCCAGTCCACATACCAAATGGCCCATCACACCCAGGAACATTTTTCATTTGTTGCTCCTCCATTCTTTTTACACCTGAATGTTGCTTGAGCTTGTAACAAGCTCAGGGTGCTATACATGGACTGATAGTTGGGTTATTTTGGGATAATATCCTCAGCAGATTGGAGTATTTGTATGTGGGAAAAGATCAGTTGTGAGAATCATGTCTATGCTCTGATGGTCCTGCAGCAATAATAGCTCTGATTTGGGTGACTCCAGGAACTCAATTTATTGCTCTTCTTTTCAGTTTGAATGTGGCTTATGAGGTTTAAAATGCTGATGATTTCTTTAGTTGTGTGAACTGGACCCTTCTGAAATTTGATATATATCACCATGTAATTGGGTTATTTATTACAATAAGTCCGTCTGGTGTTTGTTTCTTCCCTTACGAGGAGCTTTGTTAAAGCAGACGAAACCATACAGTAATCTAGAGCCAATTATTTGGCCATCATTGTAAAGCACTTCAAAACTTTCCATAAACAATTAATGTTTTTAAAGTGAGCCTTTTTATTTCTCTTTTTTGAGTCTTTTAAAAGTTTTTTTATTGCATTTTGTTAGGCTTTAGCAGCACATATCAATAACCTAAGATTTCCTAAGAGCTGCTGTTACCCTTCAATTCCATGATAAAGCCAGCGGGGACTTCAAAGCGACCATGAATAATTGCTTTTGTCACTGGCCTGACTATACCATAGTGCGGCCTCTTCTCAAGTTTTATTGAGGCTATAATCGCTTGATTAAGTTCGAGGGAGGCAGGAACAATAGACCAGTGTCTGCATTTCATTTTGGAACCATAAAGTGCTTGTTAAAGCCTGACGTTCCTGATACTGGCCTGAAATGAGTTCCTCCTCCTCCTTCCTGTGCTTCATGTTGATAAAGTGCTAAGGTCACTTACTGTGTGTGTGATTCACTGCTGTAGATTTGGGATTCTTTATAATGGTAAATAAATGCACCTGATTTATTTAACCCAAGTATATATAGCCCCACAGTGCCATAATGTAATCTGGATAGCTGGGATAGCATAATGCATGCAAATAGTTTATGATAATATACTCTGTGGATAAGTTGTACACATTATCAGTTTCCTTTCAGGAAACTTCTATAACAGCAACAAACAAGAAACAGGAAACTTCTATAACAGCAGCCCCCAATCGGTGACTCTTGAGCAACATGTTGGGTGTTGCTCCCAGTGGCCTCAAAGCAGGTGCTTATTTTTGAATTCCAGGCTTGGAGGCAAGTTTTGGTTGCATAAAAACCTCCTGTAGGCTGCTAGTCCACATAAGGGCTACCAAATAGCCAATCACAACCTTTATTTGGCACCTGCTATGAATATTTTTCATGTTTGCATTGCTCCCCAGCTCTTTTTACATCTGAATGTTGCTCATGGGTTTGTGACCCCCATTCTATAGCGACACCAAGATCCCCTTTGCATACGTCGGTGTAATAACATTTGTTGGCAAGCACTCCATGTTCCACTTGTTGGATAAAACACTCATGATGCCTATGAATATGCATCTTTGATACGAAACGCATCCGGATGTTTGATATTTTTAACTTGCTGAAATAAACTTGATCGTTTTATCCAACGAGAGGAACATGGAGTTGTTGTGGTACATTAAAAATGATCTTTCATCTCACTGGACAATCGATCTGGAAACCTTGGTGTATGATGTGGTGATGATGCGCAATCCCCAGGAAATAACGTCACAGCCAGTCGTTCTCAGCTGGGGTCCAGTATTCTGCCTGCTTTACAATGGCCAGTGGTTTATTTATATAGACAAAGACAAAGGGTGGTATCCAATCAAAGAGCATGTTATGCTATGAACTAATTGGTCGAGCCTGTACACAGGTACATGTCTATAGCTGGGGCAGGGGAAGGTAGGAACAAAAGACATCAGAACAAAAGGGCACTTCCCCCGGTAGTCACAGAGCAACCTTAGCATGGCTTGTACTGATAACTAAGTCTGCTGATTTGTGTATAAATACACCTTTACTCAATGGTCTGTATTCCTCAATTCCAACCGGCGCCACACCCGGCATGCTGCAGTCATGCCTGGTGTACACAAATCGGATGGGATTTGGAATGATAGGGCGACCGTGTAAAGGTCGGTCACAAAGATGCTTATCCCACATCGGTGGTGACCATATGGTGAAATATGATTTTATAAAAATTTCCACATCAGTGTGCTTGTAAACTTTTGTGTTTGAGTGTATTTTACCTCCAGCTACAGATTCGGGCGATGCACCCCGAGCACTCGTCTTCTTTGGTGAGTGCATTTCCTACAACTATTCTGCTTGGCTAAAGTGTTTGCGAACCCAGAAGAGTGGGACCTGGAGTTTATACACCTGGGTAATTGTGGACAAAGGGTGAGCAATTTATGCTATTTGAAGAGGTCATTGCCGTTTCATTTTTGAGAATTAGGATCTGGAAGGGATTATGAGTAGCAGATTGGCAGAAATTGAACTGAGCTATATTGATTAATTTGCGTGTATTACCATATGTATTTTTGGGCTTGCTATAAAAAAAAAAAAATCCGGTTTTGCCACATGCACCATATCCTTTATAGTTACATACACCGCATTGGAGTACTGGTAACTTCTTCTTCAGATGGCCCTGTGCCACACCTATAGAAATACTGCCTAAGGCAAAATTTGCACCACATCCCATGGCCGTGAAGCCCTATGCAGACCCAAGCATGATAAAAGGAGCAGACCCGGTTGATGACCCTACAGATGGACCCAGGGGGGAAAATGGGCATGTGAAAGAACCAAAAACACATTTATTTTGATGTGTGGTCCCAAGAAATGTTTTTACTGGTGGATCTAGGGACTTCTCTGCCCCTGACATCTCGGTGGGCCTTTTTGATCAGTCCAGGCAATATTGGGCTAACATGCTCACTGAGAACCATGCAGTTTGATTAAATTGTGTGGTGTGCAAGCCAATTATTCTGCTTGATTGCTGGATGACTGTATATCTGACCAGTCTGGGAAATAAGGCGCACATCCTAAAATTTGCTTGGGGGCCCCTGGTAGACTGGTCTCCTGATGACCACATACAATGCCTGATGCAATCATCACCAGATCATATTTTGCAATTTCCCAAGAGAGTAGGCTAATAGGGGGGGTTATACAGTGGAATAATAGTTGTGATTATGTCATAAACGGATGTCTAAAAAAACTTTTGCGCATATTCTTTGCTTTCTAAATTATCCCGGCTTTGTAGCGGCTCTTGATGAACATTAATGATCTGGTCCACCTGTAAGGTGTATTCCGGGGGTTGGAGCTCAACAGCATCTTGAATTGATTGTGCATCTATAAGCCTGGGGGGCTGTAAATAGCTGCCACAATATGAAATAAAAAAAGAAACGTAGCAGCTGTGCTCAGGCATATTGAAGCTTTCTCTATAATGACAACAATTCAAGTTCCTTCCCATTCACATCCAACTGCTATTATAATATCGGATAATGTCACATGGAATTTTACTTTCATTTTTAGTTATTTTAATATATAAATACCATGCAATAATAAGGCTTATGTAGTAACCATGCTCATTAACCTGTGGCGTGGTTATGTTACCCTTAGCAACCAGCCATCCCTTCTAGACCGCTCTAATGCATTTACAAAGAATGGAAGCAAATATTTGGCTGGTTGCTATGGGTTACTGGCTGTTTTTGCCCATGTTACTACTTTAGCCCAGTCATTTAGACTATTAGAGGGGTGAGATGGACCTTTGCACTTGTGGAATCCATGCTTTTGCTGCCTTGTATGTTTTCAATGGTACTGCTGTCTTGAACCTTTGATGCACCCATAACTACACTCGCATCTTGTATTCCCAGGGGGCCACCTGCACCTGTGTGCTAAGGTCACTCTTTTTCCATGCTCCAGGTATCAAAGCATGGACAAGTTGTACAACAAGATATTGATGATGTGAGAGGGTGTGGCACTAGTGAAGGAATTTCATAGAGCAGGAGTGTAAATATGGTGATTTAGTAATGAGGCAGAAGCCTTCACTTTCCCTTACTTTATAGGCAGAGGGGCACATCTACTGTCTCCTTTTTGCTATTTAGGCGTTTATAGGCTTCATCTGTATTGGGAAAAGGGAAACCTTCTCTTATAGAGCTACACATTCCAGTATCTGGAACTTCCTCTGTAATATTGAGGGATGCTTGTAGTTTTGCAACAATTGAAGAGGCAGAGCTTGCCTACCTGTAATTAATGGCAATACAGGGAGCATCTCATTGATCCAGGTCATAATGTATCTGCATCTTGTAGAGTTACGTCTAAAGCAACAGGACTTTCTTAGCTTTCTTGAAAACGTTTCACCACTCATACGAGCATCTTCTGAAGAAGTCCCTTCTGAATGGTGTAAAGTTTTCAAGAAAACTACTAGATAAGCTGCTGTATATTAATAATGTTACATAACAGATAACCATCACCAACCTGTCTTTAGGTGTTACCAGGCCAGGCAACTAGAAAAGCACATTTCCTTTGCACTTCTTACTTCCCTATGTGAAGCCCTCTTCTCTAGTCTCAGGTGTGCAGATGTTTTTACCCCTTACGCACAGTAATTTCTCTGTACTTTATAGTTCACCTCCTGCCTAAAAGCATTACTTCGTAATCTCTGCTCCTTCTGGCCTGGATAAAAGTATCTCATACACACTGGAAATAAGATAGGTTGTTTACCTTCCTCTCTTAAAACCAGCCAATTCCATTAACTAGTGATGTGCTGGTTGACCTAAAAGCTGTGTTGATCCATAGACTGACCACAGGTTGGGCAGGTTCAGGTTGAAATTTGGACAGCCATTGCTGGTTAGGGTTGGATTTGGGCCAAACTGGGTAGTACACTCCTCTACTGCTCCCAAAGATTTGGTCTTGGAACCATAAGCTTATACAAAAAGACACGGGTTGGGTGAGGGTCCTACAGTAACAACATTTTGCAGGTTAGGGTTGGGTGTGGGTTAGGTTCAGATGCAGGTTGACTTTTTCCTGACCCGCACATCACTACCATGAACACCTAAACTGTTGGGATGATTTATCAATTCTCCAGAATTTTTTTTTACTAACCAGTAGCCATCGATATGGCTCGATAATAAAATACACATACACTGCTTTACCAGCTTAATTTTTGACGTAATTCTAATTGCCTTCATCTTCAAAGTTGGAGACATGTTCTGTATATGAAATGGTGCAAACTCTCAAACAATCCATTTAAATTTCAGGTTGTGAGGCAACAAAACATAAAAAAGGGGGTGAATACTTTTGCAAGGCACTGTATAGAGAAAACTGCCTTTTTCTTCTGAATCCAGCCTGTCATCAGATAATTGTAGCAAAATCTATTGGTGGAGCTGAGAGGGGGTACAGCATTCCTACTGGACTTGTGTATGTACAGAGCCTATATTGTGGCAGTCCAGTACACGAGGGGCTGCCTTGTATTTGCATAACGTTTAGTAACTTTATTATGGAAGTATCCCACACTCTTTCCATTTATATTTGGAAGAGACACTAGATAAATATCCGTAGAAACGGTGGATGGGGTAATGTTTAGAATCTGGATGACAACCTGCTCCCCTACATCTGTTGTTAAATTATAACAGAGCTTCACCTTTAACTCTGTGGAGCAAAGTGGGGAAGCTGATGGATGTGTTGTGTATTTTGCAGCATTCTTCCTTAAGACAAACAGGTCATTACCCCCTCAACTACAATGTGTGGTGAAAAATTTGTGTTGAATGTTAGAAGCATTGAGTATCACCAGTGAACATCCAGTTCAGCCGAATGCTAAGGTAGCTTTTGCATTCCTCCAACATATCTCCCTTTCTGCCTCCTTTATGGGCTAGGCTGACGTGCACAAATGATCCATCTGAAGTGTATCATGCACCAAAAATGAGTTAACAGTAGCAATTCTGAATTCTACTAATCATTATATAACCGTATAGGTGGCCATAAGCACATTGTCTGTAGATTTACTTCCCTAACAATATCTGCTTGGCCAGATATTGATCTGGCTGGCATAGAAATCTACTAGTGTAGAAACCCACCACGTCATGGACGTAGTCCTCTCCTGGCTGTTTTGCTCAGACCCCTAACGTGATCGCTGACCGTGAAGCCAGGTGACTAGATGTGTCTGATTAGGTCCAAAACCTGGGCAAAGGGTCTGCTCCATTCCCAAATTATCAGAACTGAGCATCTATAGATGGCCTAATAGTCCCTTATGATCTCAAACCATATGCTATGGATTTGTTTTGGATGTAAAAATGAGGTAGGATGGAGAAAAAGGCTTTTGTGAGGGGGACATGATTATATTAGAGGATGTTATAAATTGATATAGAAGAAAATAGAACTTAAAATATCTGAACTTTCATTAGAAGCAACATAGGTCTTCACAGTGATTTAGGGCCCCAAAACATTGGTATTTTGACATATTCTATCAAGATATATTAAAAATGCTCATTAATTAGGCCTTGCAGTAGAGCAGGGGTGCCCATAAAGTAGATTGTGATCTACTAGAAAAACTTTAGCTGGCGGTCAGATGATCTCAACATTAGGGATGCACTGAATTCACTATTTTTGATTCTGCCAAACCCCCCAAATCCTTCACAAAAGATTTGTCCAACTACAGAACCAAATCCTAATTTGCATGTGCAAATTAATGATTGGAAGGTGAAAACATTTTTTGCTTCCTTGTTTTGTGACAAAAAGTAATACGATTTCCCTCCCCACCCCTAATATGCATATGCAAATTAGGATTCGGTTCCCCCGGGCTGAAGAATTCAGCATAATCCGAATCCTGCTGGAAAAGGCTGAATCCTGTCCGAACCCTGAACCGAATACTGGATTTGGTGTATCCCCTACTCAAGATACTGTCCACAAACAGTACGTCTAAATCATCCTCCTGTTTCATGCTTTTCATTCAAATATTTATTATATCATGGTTATATAAGAAATAGTTTTTTGTTAAATATAGCAATATACATTTTTCCATAAATTAGTATTTAAGTAATAGGTTCCATGGAACAGATTGCTAATGTTTTTATGGATGTAGACAACATAATGAGACAACATCACTAAAAATAGACCTCACATAAGTCCTGCATCAGGTCAGGTCAGGATGTGGGTTTGGGTGAGACAAGGGTCTGGTTCCTTTGTAGTTACACTCCTGCAGGGCGCATTGTTATTATGATATGAGGCAAATACAATTTGTACAAAATGAAAGTTGATGTCCCTGGTGGTAAAATGCTAGCAAAATATATTGATGCCACTTGTCCTAAAATATGTTGGTGATCACGGGCAGCAGTGGTGTTTTTCAGGAGAAAACTCTACATCGGGCCTTCTGGTCACCATCTTCACATGTTGCCCCATAGAAGCTACTAGGCCGTATTATTCCTGTCTGGAACTTTTGGTTTGCAGACCCTTGGGTAATCGTCCTCTCTGTACCCACTGAAAACATATTTTGGCCTTTCTTGTATGTTTGGAATCTGCTACTATTTTGCTATTTTTTTTCTCTCGAGTGATTTCTTTTATTGTATTAATTTTTTCCCAACCACAATAAACAATTGCACTGTAGGGTAAAAAAATCTATGTGTGGGAGCAATAAAAGCCATTAGGGTGGAACAGCTTTATGCTGTAGCGGAATTTATATTTTTAACATGCACAAAAAAAAGGGCCCATTTGTTTCTGAGGATTTGTAAACGCCGTAACCAAATTCCAGGCCAAATAAGCAAAACACTTCTCAAGATCAGCTGCTTGAGCAAACACGCTCACAGAACTGTAAAATAAATTGTTAAGAGAGTGGAGGCCTGTTCATTGTCTGTTGGTTTTTCAGTTTGTTCAAACAGAACGTTAGAACAAACATTCTTCAAAGTTTATGTTGCTTTTTCTTTATTCCCCCAACCCCTCGTTTGATGAGGTTAGCGGGATCTGTCTCTCCAAAATGATAGAAATATATGAAATGGGGGTAGCTCATTCTCTCAGAATACTTTACGAAGCATTTGTAACACTTAACAATCGGGGCTGGAACTAGGGGTAGGCAGAAAAATCATGTTTCTTGGGGGGTACATCTTCTGCACCCATAGTCTTCTGCTCCTTCGTCACCCCACCACTTGCTTTTCAATTAACTGCCCCTCCACCAATCATCAGTGGCTTGTCCTGGTGCTGCTTACAATGTATTTAGCTTGTCCAGCAGAGCAGGCTAGGCAGTGCTGGAGTCCTGAGTTCAATTTTGATCAATGTTTCTCCATGTCTTCCCTAACCCTCCCTTGATAGGGAACTTGTAGGCTTATCTAGGACAGGGACTCCATCAATATAATGGAGCTAAATAATAGTAACACACCGGTCAACATATTGTGGATCTGTGCCTAACCTGACCACTTCCATCTTGGACCCAGGTCAGATGTGCTCAGTCTGGCCTGCACACCACTATTCTATGGGAAAGGTTAATAAACAGGTGTTGAACTAAAACTCTCAGCATTTCTCTGAGAGCTGCAGTTTATTTTAGAGAATCTGCTGTCATTAGCAGTGGTTAAAGCTTGGCCGCATATTGAGTTTGGTGATTTTGACCATATTGTTGACCATCTGGTCATGCATGGAAGCTCAGGGGTTGGATTCAAAAGACCATGGTGTATATTTATCAAAGGGTGGAGTTCCTCCTCTAGAGTGAAATTCTGCAGTTCTACATTCATTTCTATTTGATTTTTAAAGTCATATTTATCAAAGTGTTCACTCTTTGATAAATACACCTTTCAAAATCCCATAGAAATGAATTAAGAACTGTGGAATTTCACTCTAGTGGCAGAACTTTGATAAATGTACCCCCAATACACTTATCTGCCTGCCAAGTTGGCCCACCTTAAGTCTGTGTGCTATTAGTAAGGGGACCCTGTACTTGTGCTGGTTTAGGAGCAATTGCCCTGTAAAAGCTGCAGGGAACCAGTATGTGACATGTTTGTGGCATGTAAGCAGCTATACCGAGGCTACACATCCTTACTCGTCTTCATTGAATGTAATTGCAGAGACTTCATAGGGAGCCTCTATGCAGGAGCAGTGCACAGCTCCATGTTTTAGCCCCCACCCTTTCCAGCTATAGTCAGGTGACCCCAGTGGTAGCAAATAATAGGGCAACCATATTTGGGAGTTTTTATCTTGAAAGCAAGTGATTTGCAGGTAAAACGTGGTGCCTGTGTTAAATGTTTAATGAAGCAGTAGAATTCTTAAACGGAAACTGTCATGGGAAAACATGTTTTTTTCAAAACGCATCAGTTAATAGTGCTGCTCCAGTAGACTTCTGCACTGAAATCCATTTCTCAAAAGAGCAAACAGATTTTTTTATATTCAGTTTTGAAATCTGACATGGGGCTAAACATATTGTCAATTTCCCAGCTGCCCCTGGTCATGTGACTTGTGCCAGCACTTTAGGAGGGAACTGCTTTCTGGCAGGCTGTTTTACTATTGAGTGTTGTTCTTAGATCTAAAAGGCAGCTGTTATCTTGTGTTAGGGAGCTGTTATCTGGTTACTTTCTCATTGTTCTGTTGTTAGGCTGCTGGGTGTTTGAAAGGGAGGTGGTGATATTACTCCAACTTGCAGTACAGCAGTAAAGAGTGATTTAAGTTTATCAGAGTACAAGTCACATGACTTGGGGCAGCTGGGAAATTGACTGTCAGATTTCAAAATGAAATATAAAAAAATCTGTTTGCTCTTTTGAGAAATGGATTTCAGTGCAGAATTCTTCTGGAACAGCACTAATAACTGATGCATTTTGAATTTTTTTTTCCCCCTTTAATGAATCAGATGAAAGTTAGTGTAGGACTGACCAGACTAGGGTCGACTATGACATAGTTGGCCAGCTTAACTACATTGAAATATACTGTATAGACAAACAATCTCTGTTGTGTTTAGGTTTTTGTCAGGGGGAGTACATTTTTTGGTAGCTCAAGGCACAAAATGTCTCAGTGTCTGAAATATATTGATAATGGGTTGAGTGCAGAAGACCTCTTGTATTTGAGGTTCTTCAGGGTTGAAAGCATTAGACCTGACAATCGGCCATTGTTTTGTATAGAATAGCAGCCATGATTCTGTCCATTTCTTGGGATGCAGCCAAGCTTTCCTCTCCCATTGTGAAACCTTGGTGTTCCATATAACATAAAATAAATAAAAGTAAAAATGAATGCAATTAACACTTACATGGAATATGTCCAGTGTCCAGAATGGGACCATGTTAATTGTACATTTTCCTCTTGTCCTCTTTGGACACTTTTGGCGAGCCTTTTCTTTTTCTAAGAGTTTTTATTGATTTCATATTGATATGCCAGTGAGGAAGGCCTGAAAAGAATGATTCACGTTCAATTCATACCAATGCAGAAGACAAATATTTACCTGAAACCTTTATGAAGTCCTCCTTATTAGATTAACAAGCTGCACTGAACCCTATAAATGTTTTACGGATGAATGCTCCAGTTTCTCTCTGCTTTAATTTCTCTGCAGCAGTAATTTACGGACTCCCGCATACTTCTGCATGATTTGCTTTCTACTTAGGGAGGAACTGTGTGCAAGTGATAATGATGGATTATTGGTATCTGGGACTGGCCAAATCTGTATTTTCCAAGTCATTAAGTCCATGAATAGAGTCAGTCCTGCACACTTGGGATGGGGGTTAGACCCTTTGTGAGCTCATCCTGATGTGCCGACTGACTTATCTGCCAGGCTGATGGATTAAGCTGATGAATTAAGAAAGATTTATATTTGGGAAAAGGTGGAATTATGGTCTTGAAAATACTGATTGCAAAATACATTTCTGCATAGGGCAAGCCATAACCTTTGCTAACTATTCATGTCTTTTTCATACGAGATTAAGGGGTTATCCTCTCTCTGGACTTGCTGTCTTAAACAAATAGGGTCTTGATGATGCTGCACAAGGCTTCAGGTGGGGAGCAGGTCTGGGTTGGTGGGGCCCACCGGGTTTCTTCCTGGTATCCCGCCAGCCCAGTCCAATATTGTGTGTATGGGGAGAACATACAAACTCTTTACCAATAGTGCCTTTCCAGGAATCGAACTTAGGACTCTTCTCTAACTTTAAGAATACTTACACCTTTTTTAAAGTAATGTCCAAGTGGTGGATTACTTTAGGTTGGCCATGTTTATAGTTGAAACGGTGAACCTGTGGTAAGAAGGGGAGCTTGGGCAGGCTGTGGTTGACCGCATTATCCGTTTAACTATGTTCTTTCAAGGATCAAATATAGAAACCAATTTTTGATAATGGATCATGTTGGCTCAGTAGTATTTCTGCCTTGCAGGGCTAAAGTCCCAGGTTCAATCCCAGTCAGGGCACTATCTTCAAGGAAAACTTGGGTTTCTCACCCTCCAAAAAATAAAATAATATAAAGCATGGTTTGTTGGTTCCTGAAAGAAAGTAATTATAGTGTTTATGTAGGGACTTGAACACCATTGGGGCAGGGACTGATGTAAATTATGGAAAAGCTATAGAATATATCAGTTCTAAATAAAAAATACTAGAAGGGTCTTTTTGAAGTTTTGGGTAAAGTTTATACTGTTCATATGCCTTGAGTAAAGTGAAATATGTTTTGTGTTGTGAGATAATGACTTCTTGGAATTTAGGGGTCCCAGTTCATTTTCTTTTGTTTTATAAATTTATTTTTCATGTCCTTTCAGTATAAATTAAAGCATGCCAGTGCACAAGGACTGTGAACGTGAATAGTTCTGCTATTTTTGCTTGCAGTCAATTACAGAAAATAAAATAAAGTAGGTGATATGTTATCATTGCTTAATTTATTGGTGAGGCCTGATGAACTGGTCAATGTAATGTGGAATGGTGTTGTCTGGTAACATAGCGACTCCCTCAGAGGGTCTGTCAGGTCTCAGTGCATTT
This sequence comes from Xenopus borealis, assembly GCA_024363595.1. Lineage (NCBI taxonomy): Eukaryota > Metazoa > Chordata > Amphibia > Anura > Pipidae > Xenopus > Xenopus borealis. The sequence goes on from CM044439.1 coordinate 8,989,852, forward strand.
TACAAGGCTTAAGTGCTATGGATTGTACATAGGAGACACTTATTTATATTATATTTTAATACTATTTATAAAATGTATACATATCAGCAATGATATGCTCATGGCAAACAGCCCACGTTCTTACTTTGCTCTGTGTTTATAATACACAGTGCTGAAATTCAACTTTTCATTTTTAGCAAGCAGTAAAGAACTGAATTATGCCTATCTTGCTGATGCTTCCTAAGGAAGGCTGTGGCTTGAATATGAACATGTCTTGGAGTATTCAAATGGCTTTGGCTTCAAATGGCTCAATTTGGAAATGTTGGGAGGTGAAGAAAAAGTAGCCTAATGGCTTTGGATTTGCCTTTTGAATGGCTCTGGCAGCTCAATAATGTTGAGGATTATCTCTACTTGTCCTCTGAAAAGTCCACTTATCTCAATATGGTGTTTGTTTGGGTACTCACTCTGACCGATTGGCCAACTGACCAAATGGGATGGTGAGCATACAAAGGTCCATACTTGCTATATCTACTCTTCTATTGTTCCAATTGTTCAGTCAAACAGCACGAACCATCTGAATGTCAGGGTGGTCAAATGGATGGAGAACATATAGGTCCATACTTGGTATATTCTCCCTTCTATTGTTCCAATTGTTCAGTCAAACAGCACAAACCATCTGAATGCCATGTTGGTCAAATGGACGGAGAGCATACAAAGAGCCATACTTAGAATATCTGCCCTTATATTGTTCCAGTCGTTCAGGCCTGAACATCTGACGCCAGGATATAAAAAGGAGCTACATCTGTAGATTACATTTTCAAGCCTACCTGTTTTCAGAGCCCACTCTTATCTAAACCCTACCCAATAAATATTCAAAACTTGATTTTGTAGCCAGCTTAAAGGGGAATTCAACCCCCCGGCGCATATGCAGCAGTACCAGCATCTTACTGCGCATATGCTGCCAACAGAGCCAGATCCAGGAAGAAGCCATTGGAACAGAAGAGGGCCCAGGAAGAAGCAGTTGGAAAAGAAGTTGGCCCCTGTGAACTTCGCTGAAGGGGACCGACACAGAGGGGTAAGTAGCAAATTAGGGGCAATAGCCGGGGGGGGGGAGAGGTAGACTGGGGGGGAGGGAGGGGGTCCTAATGGGGGGTTAGGGATTAGCACCCGGGGAGGTTGAATTCCCCTTTAAAGCTGGCCAGATGCAGAGATCCGATCGTACCAATCCTTGATTTACAAGATCTTTTGGACTGTGTGTGGAGTGTTCTGACAGTTCGGTCATTCAATACGACGGTTTAGAAGATTTCTGTTGGCTGTTGATCATATCTCTGCATGTATTTCCGATCTGACATTTTCAGTGGGAGACTGTCACCAGTTTTTGGACGGACTTAAACTTTCGTACAATTGCTGTTAGGGGCAGAACAACAGCTGATCTGTTATTTTAATACTTTATTTAATCTGAAGGTTAGTGGCAGGTTGGGTAATAGGGGCGTCCAATCATACAAGGATTAGTACGATTGGATCATTGTGTCTATAGCCAGCTTTAGAGGAGTGTTTTCCTGAACCATAGGGTTCACCCCCAATACAGTCTGTCCAGGTCTGGACTTCCCTTACCAGCTAATAATATATCATAGATAATATTTAAAGTGGATCTAAGCTCCCAGTGTCTCACTGTGCCCATTAGTTCTCCAAAGAAGATTTGTTTGGCAAAGCTGATCGAATTATTGGCACAGGGGCCAACCATCACATCCTAGACCACATCCTATGGACTAGTTGGAAGAGGCTCATATTGATTTCTAAACCTACCTCATAGATATCATTAGACTGCTGCCAGAAGGTCCCATACATAGACCAGTAAGATGCCAACTCATTTTATTGGCCTCTTCATGGCCAGATTTATGGATACCAGAGAATCCACCAATTAAAATGCATCTTACCAAGGCTTGTTATCTTACAAATGAGGATTATTATGTAATTTGATTATATTACAAGCACAGGACGGAAGGACGGTTAGGACCGAATCTCTAACCTTATCTCTCTCTTCCCTTATCTCATGACTTTGTAGTTATGTGTAGGTGTAACACGAATCAGGTTACCTCATTGTTATGAGACCGTGTCATTGAAAACAATGTTTGCTTCATGACTAATTGTCTATGCCATAACAATGGAAAATATTCATTAAACATTTTATTTATTTTGGTTGATCGCTGACAGTGTAGGAGAGCAAGTTCATGTTATAAAGTTCAACTTTAAGGATCATTTCACTCATCAACCTTAGAATGACCCAAATCCGAGGCATGCAACACGTGTCAGATCAAACATTTACTTATGAACATCGGACTCTAGTTACTCTCTGCTCGCAAGGATTGACAGCCTGTTGAGTGATTGGTTGTGAGCATTGCTTACATGTGGCCAGCTTGCTTGAGATATTGTAGGGCACCTCTCTTTATTCCTATTATGTAAGGGCAGGCAGTTCCGCTTTTCATTTCACTTTGTAGCAGAAGCGTCAGTCCCAAGCTGTACCCTTTCATATTTTATCTTATAAAATATAAATTTTTGGCATAAATGTAGAGGTAGCATCATAGCATGAGGTATACACTTATACATAATCTATAGGCCAGAGGTCCTCAACCGTTTCAACCTGTGAGCAGTATTCAATTTTAAAAAGAGTTGGGGAGCAACACAAGCATGAAAAAAGTTCATGGGGTGCAAAATAAGGGCTGTGATTGTCTATTTGTTATGTGCTATATGGACTTGCAATCTTAACAAAAAAAACGGTTCTGTTTGGCAGTACAGCCGGTTTTATGCAACCATAACTTGACTCCATGCCTAGAATTCAAAAATAAGCACCTGCTTTGAGGCCACCGAGAGCAACATCCAAGGGGTCCTTGAGTAACATGTTGCTCATGAGCCACAGGCTGATGATCACTGCTATAGGCCTTCCAAACTGTATGGCCAAGTACTTATCTTACAATATTTGTCATTTGATCATCATAAATTGTCTGGCCCCTCTGTATGTTTTCTATACCTTGTTGGTTAGGGAAAATAGATACAAAGAATGGAGCACCAGAGAGGCCAGTTAAAATTGTTGATTTTTTTTTCCAATTTTAACCGGCCTCTCTGGTGCTCTGTCCTTTATCTATTTTAGCCAAGCAATCACTGCAGGGGATGGTGGTGCGCATGTAGTACGCTGAAGCCAGTTGAGGTCTGTTAAGTGCTCCCACTAACACACACATTTTTTCTGGCTTGTTAGTTGGGGGTATTTGTTAGAGGGGAAATCTACACAGCCAACAAAATTTAGCCCAATTTGTCTCTGATCGTGGGTGGAAAAATAGGACCAAGAGCCCTCCAACTTTCCCTAACAAGCCAATACACTGGCCAAAAGGCTTCCAACTTTGCTGGTGGAGCATACTCCACTGCTTACATTGACTTTAATAAGAAATTCACCTTTAAATATACTTTCAAGCCCTCATCTGAGAATGCTGTGTTCTTGATGAATACGGGGGTCATTGACCCAGCAACCAAATTACAGATGACAGTGACTGTTCAATGTTATTGTTATTTTTTTGTTTTTATTGCTTATCTCTCTTTTAATGCCCTGCCCCATTCATCTTCCCTTCAGACTTCCAAGCTGTTGCTTGGTTACTAGGGTAATTAAGCCATAGCAAACACCATTGAAGCAGTTGACATTCCAAGCATGACAGTTGCTGAACACAAAATGTAAATATTTAAAAAAAAAAAAAAACAAATGAAGACTAATTACCAATTTTCTTAGAATGCTGCTGTCAGCCTGGTGCTAAATTTGAAGGTTGACTACCCCTTTAAACTTATGCAACCAAGACCTTAAAACAAAGGGTTTTGGGGGCGAGGGGGCACAGTAGTATTAGTGATCTGTACTTGTTCAACACCAGCCTTGAATAGGTAAACACAAATGAAAGCTTATGAAATGAGCTTATCTGAAGTATGAATAAGCAGAGGGATAAGCTCTTATGAAATATCTCCAGTCTAGTCTCGCTCAATAGCTTTACAAACAAACTTTTTGGAGAGCAGTCATGAAATCTGCTGACCAAAGAAATGTCTTATTAAAGTGCAGTATACGTGCCAATGTTTGCGTCTGTGAGTTATCAGTCTTTGCTTGTTCCTGTCTGAGTCACCTCGATTTAATCTCTTATCAGTTTGCCTGTAAGTTTTCTCTTTTTTTTTTATTGGTCTCTTTTCCAGCCCTATTTTGGGTTAATCATTTCACACGGGGCTTGCGCTTTTGGCCAGGCACGTTCTTGTGTCAAACGCTGTGTACAAATAGATGGCACTGGCTTTTCAGACATCGTGATGAATGGATCTTGTTTCAAAATAAAAGTAACCATCATTATCTCTACCCACGTTTTATTCTCTGGAAAGAGCTCTACCCCTTCAGACCAAGTTGACCACTTATCGACCTGTGTATGAAGCCTTTTTGAAAGGAAGCTCCAGCACACTTCCACTGTGTTTTACAGATATTTTTTTTTCAAGTTTTTCTTTATTGATTTTAAATGTAAATCTAGAATTAATAGAAGAAGTTTACAGAGATTTTACACCATTCAAATATGTTCCTGCACCAGCAGAGCTTACAATCTAAGGTCCCTATCACATTCACTCACACGATGTTCAATATCAGGAGCCAGTTAACCTGCCTTTATGTTTTTGGCATGTGGAAGTATACTGGAGTACCCACTCAGATACATGGAGAACATAAAAATGCCATAAAGGTAGGGTCCTAGCTTGGAATCAAGCTGAGGACCCTAGAACTGCAAAGCAGCAGATCCACCATATCTTTTCAGAAGATGCTTTCCTGATGGGCCTCTGTAGGTCTCTCGGTTCAGTCTTTGGCCCAGGGGCAAAACAAGTTTGGCATGGTTGACTGCATTGGTCATTTTTTTTTTTTTACCCTGGACCCAATGTTGTATTCTAACACCAAAAAAAATGTCAAATGCCATTCCGATATTTTTGAGCGTTCTGGACAGTGGGTTTCCAGAAAATAGATCCCATCCCCTATATAAAGAAATAATGATTTGAGGTGGATGGGTAAGGAAAAGTGGGACTAAAGTTGGCAATCCACCTAAAGATCTTTCCCAATATGCCCACATTGAACAAGACTGAATTGGATCACAACAATGGTAACAAGCTGATGCAGTCCTTTTCCTGATTTAAAATTCACAGATTGGCCAGGTCTTTGGTGGGCCCACTGAATCTGTAGTTTTTATTGGTCCATGTATGGCCACTTTTATGGACAAACCATGAGCACTATTTAACCTCTATATTTATCAAGAACTGGTTTGCAATGAAATAAAAGTGTATTTATCGCTCACACATTGCATATGGATACAGGTGTGTGTTGGTCCTTTGATTGCTTGAAGGGCCAATTGGGAAACATTCAGTAGTAGTACAGGCCAAGCCTTGGCAAACAAAAGACTGTGTTCCAAAGGGTATGTATATTGATTGCTGGAGGCCAAGCCTTCGTTACAGTTTACCTCTGTAATAAAGTCTTTATGTCGATTTATATGATCTCATGGTAAATGACTGAGGAAAGTCTACAACCCACCTGCGTCTCTCCTCATTCAACCACGTTTTTTAGCTGCAGCCAATCACCACTGAGTACACAAATACTATCATTATGTAAGATCCAGCAACTGGAGTTCAGATTTATGAGTAACAAAGAGCTAAAACCATAAAAGAGCTCTAGGGCAAACCAGATTTGAACTGCTTCCTTATTCACTTTTTCACCTATAACCTCATCGGCTGCTGGATAACTGTACTACTCTGTATGTCCGTTCCATAGTACGAAGTTTAGGATGTTGTATATTCTCCACCAGCACAAATATGATGTCCATGTTTGCAAATTCTAATAGGCACACCAGATGTTGCCAATCGAGCGGATCTCTCCCCTATATACCCACATTGAGGTGGGAGATAACTGTCCGATCCGATCGTTGGACCCTCGGAATAGTGGCAATACGGTCGGTCAGATTGCGGGACTGCAACAAACACGATTTTTAACCCTGCTCTATTGACATCTGGCTGTGGGTTTTGGGTCAACCCGCACAACACTAGTACAGACAGATATTCTATAACTATGGGGCTCAAGTATTAACCTCCTGTAACAAAAGAAGCATTACTAAGAGTCTTGAAATAATGTATTTATCTCCTTGGAATTGTTGACTGCTTTCCTAATCCATGATTTCCTCCTGCAAAACAAAAAGATACTTTATAAAACTGTGTCAGTCTTCAGCTCAATCCTCTGTGTATCAGTGATCATGTTCATGAGTAAAGGTGACTGCAACACACAATTACCCACTTTCACACTGCCTCTCCTACAGGTCGGCCTGGTCACTGGCTAGAGAGATCGGCCAACATCTGACGAATAAAGTTGCAGGGGTTCACCCCGCTTGAATTGGCCTTCTGAGTCCTGGTGTCTACATTGTTCATGAGTAGAAGTGGCCATACACGAGCCGATAAAAGCTGCCGACAGACCGAGCCGGCAGCGTATCGCTGTATAGGGCCCTCCAATGGGCTTCCCTGATCAATTTCTGGGTGGCCGCATCTGTTCTTTGATGCGGTCCTGCGATCCGACCACCAGTTTACACTTAGGGCCCACGATCAGATCATCCTGATATCGCCCACCTCCAGGTGGGCATATTGGGGACAGATCTGCTTGTTTGGCCAAACGAGTGGACCTCTTCGTTTATGGCCACCTTAAATTTGTGTATATTGCATCATTCAGTGCTGTGTTTAATGTTGGTCAGTTTAAAGGGAATAAACAATAATGTGGCTGTTGGATTTGTGTTCCTTCCACTGCAGGATGACAGGCAGAGAATTCTTCTCCCGCTTTCCAGCCCTCTATCCATTTCTCCTGGAACAGCTGGAAGTTGTTGCCAACACTGTTGACAGGTGAGGGACTCTTCATGGCTCAGCCTGGAATGTCTGGGGGAGTCAGGGTATTAAATAAATGTTCTCTCTGCCTTGAACAACAAAAACAGTCATTTGCTTTGGTGCGAGCCACTCACTAGTCTGACATTTATGGGTACCAGGTAACAAAGGGCTAGGCCAGGGCCATATATTACTGGTCTAGGTGGAGGAGGGGGGCAACAGAATTACTTACATTAGACAAGAATATTGGCCAGACTTATTATGAAGAAATTACTAGGTGGCCCCAATGTATAACAGCTGTTACATATAACTGCTATTTCACAAGGCACATTGCCAGTATTTCTTTGAGTGGGTGCTAATAGCGTAGATAGGCCACATGGAGGAGCAGTTGTAAGCAGGGCTGTAATTCTATCTAGGGACCCAAGGGCCCATGCATAGGGTAGCAGTTTTAAGGGGCAGGGTGGAGGGGAGTTACCCCTTTCATGTGCATTGAGGGGGCAGCTGCCTAGGGTAGCACAGGACTGAAATTCAGCTCTAGTTGTAGGTTGTTAGACTTGGGCAGGGTAATAGGTTTATAAAGGCAAGATGGACTATTTATATTAATGTTGCCTCTAGCTGTCCACATCCCAGTATCCACCACAGCCAAACACTATGGAGAAGGGGGTGCTTGGTGTAGTACAGTGATAGAAGAAGGGTCATAGATTGATCAGTACTGACTTACCTTACTGTTGCCATCTTGTCCTTTATTCTTGCCCTCATATGTTTCCTACCCCCCCCCATCTACCTATGTACAGCTGCTTCTCTGTTCGGCCCATTGCCCAAAAAGTCAATTTTGCCCCCCTCCCCACACACCAAGGTTCCGCCCCTGTTCTGAATGTGAATCAAAACATATTCCACTCCTCATTAACAACATGCTTTACATGTCTTGAAACCCTGGAATTCTGAGAATTTTGTTTAATTATTGTAGTTCTATGTTGTAAAGAATCCCTTGCCTATGAGTGGAGTCCCTTTGAAAATAAGACAGTTCCACAACCTCCAAATGATCCTTTCTGAGCCAGAGTGCAGATCTCTGTGTCTCTCCGCTACCTAATAATGAAAGCGGTTAAAGGAAAAGCGGAGAGATAAATGTTTCCCTGTGTTAAGACATAGGAGTCCAGAGTCCAGTCCACATTGCAGGATATTTGGGTTTAAGTCCCTTTTACAGATATCAATGTGCATTTGTTCTGTCCAATAGCATTTCCTATACAATGAGTAACCAAATGACCCACACTGCTCCCTGTAGCTCAGCATTTAATGATTGAGGGGTCGTTATATGGAACGGAAGGGCTGTTAAAGGGACAGTAAAACAATAATGTATGATAAAATAGATTAGACTCAGGGGAAAAAAAGAATTGCATTTTGAAAAAGGTTGTAGTCACTTTTGTTACCTTGCTCTTTGGTTTTGCTGAGATAAGAAAGCTTAGCAAGGCCAGGGAAATAAACCCACAATTGTTTTGTGTGTGAGATACTTGAAAAGGGAAAATGTTGGCATGATATTATCCCATTATCAGGGGCAGGGTTTGCATGTGCCCCATGGTCTACCTAACTTACCTCTTTGACTTTGTGCTACGGAAACCTAAGAAACCAATAGGCATTTATAAAAGAAAAGGTTTTAATCATGTAAGTGCTTAGAACTGATGATTGACCCTGTTTACTGGCATTGAAGTAGTGAGCCCTTTAAATCCATGTTGGATTGGGGTAGCTGATGCTCACTGAAGAACTTGACCTCTGGGTCCAGGCCAACTTCACATTAATCTATGTGGGCTGATGTATGTCCTCTTTAAACTCAATGAACAAACTGTACAAGTTATCTCATATATAATGTGTATTCATTAATAATGTTGCGCTCTATAGTGGTATCTGGCCATTGCCTAGATATAGCCTTGGCTAAGCACGTCAGCCTATTGGAGTAAAACAACTATTCATGATCTTTTCCTAGTAGAGGGATACATTTAAAACCTCAGACGTGGAGTTAGACAGTTCCTTTTATAATGTAATATTAAATTAGAATTATTAATAGGCAAAATGCTAGGGGCTATCACTTGACTTGACTGGACATAAGCCAGATCCTATTCATTCCCAGAAAGCTGGAGACCGGATCCACTAATCTTCTTTTTTTTTCTTTTTTCAGTTCCACAGGTGAGTCCAAACTTCACCCCAGCTTGTTCCTTCTGCTGCTGATCCTGAGTAAACTCTACCCATCACCAATGGATGGCACCTACTCTGCCCTCAGCATGGCCCCCTTCATCCCCTTCATTATCAGGTAACATTCATACTGTGCGTGTTGTGTAAGCCCAGAGCTCAGTCAGCTCATTAGCAAGCTCATTAAGTAGTCTGATAGAATCCATATGTCCACGAGTCTCTGAGGAATGTGACTGTTTCTATAAATTAAATGTTCTTTTGTAGGTACATGCTGAACTTTAGTTGCAGACGCGCAACAGAGAGGATTAATTAAGCATTCAAATGCCTAATTTATCACTGGAAAAATATAATTGAAAAATATCAGTTTTCTACAGGGCTGACTCTCTCATGCTGTGAATTATAGTTTTACAAAAAGGAATCCCTATACCCTATATCAGTGGTTCCTGTACTCTGGGCCTGCCCCCTTGAGGGGGAGTGGGAGTTTTCAGCTTGAAGATTTTCTTGAAACTACTTTTGAATTATTGATACACAAATATGTTCCATATCTGTACTCATGTCAAGTTCTGACCAAAGGTTGTTCCTTCAAGAGAGTGCTGGCCAAAGGGTAGACCTTCAAGCGGGTGCTGACCAAAGTTTGTGCCTTCAAGAGGGTGCTGACCAAAGTTTGTGCCTTCTAGCGGGTGCTGACCAAAGGTTGGACCTTCAAGAGGGTGCTGATCAAAGTCTGGACCTCCAAGAGGGTGCTGGCCAAAGTTTGTGCCTTCAAGCGGGTGCTGGCCAAAGTTTGTGCCTTCAAGCGGGTGCTGACCAAAGGTTGGACCTTCAAGAGGGTGCTGATCAAAGTCTGGACCTTAAAGAGGATGCTGACTTTCAAGCTTCTGCTCCTCTTCACTTCTTCATCTGCTGATGCACCATTAACTGGCCAACATTGTGCATTCGCAGATGTTTATTTAATCTAATTTCATATATTTCCTGCTGGAAATAACCCTGTCAAGGTGTACTGGGCTTAAGGAAGGAGTAGTTGGATGTGCTGCCTAAGATTTTGTTAGAGGGTGCCTATGTAAATCAGTGATTTCAATGGTCTTGAACAATGACTCCAACATGTGCCCACATGCCAGCAGTGTAAAAACAGGGGAGCAAACCTGGAGATTAGGAGGAGTGGAGAGGTAAGAAACTACAATCCCCACCCACATGCCTATGCTGGAAGCATTATATGCAAGTAGTGGGTACACAGGTTGTGGTTTGTGGTAATGGGGCTGGTGGTCTCATATATTTTTTGCCCTGTTAAAGGGGTGGTTCACCTTCAGACTTTTAGTATGTTATAGAATGACCAATTCTAAGCAACCTTTCAATTGGTCTTCATTATTTATTTTTTATAGTTTATGAATTATTTGTCTTCTTCTCCTGACTCTTTCTAGCTTTCAAAGGGGGGGGGGGGGTCACTGACACCCTCAAAAAACAAATCCTCTCTAAAGCTGCACATTTATTGTTATTGCTACTTTTTATTATTCATCTTTATTTCCTGACCCTATCCTATTAATATTACCTATTCTCATTCAAATCAATGCATGGTTGCTAGGGTAAATCGGACCTTAGCAACCAGATTGCTGACACTGCAAACTGGAAAGCTGCTAAATAAAAAGCTAAATAACTATAAAACCACAAATAATAAAAAATGAAAACCAATTGCAAATTGTCTCAGAATATCACTCTCTACATTATACTAAAAGTCAACTCAAAGGTGAACAACCCCTTTAAGGCTTAGTTATACCCTGGTCAGCAGCACAATCAAGTTGGTGGTGCCAGTAAAAATAAAATATAGATTGATGGAGCTCACTAAGAGACTATTTAATATACATATTAGTAGAACGTACTACGTCAGCCTCTATGGTCTGCATGCAACTGTGCCTGCCCATACATTTTAGTTAGCCTCACAGATCACTGTAGAAGGCAGCAGTGTTTGCAACGGGCAGGGGTTAATCACTGAGTCCCATACTTGACTAAATTCTAGAATGTTCCTAGGAGGTATCTGTCACTATTTCACAGTCAGACCATTAGATCAGCAATACAGCGTTTCACTTAAAGGGGTTGTTCACCTTTGAGTTAACTTTTAGTATAATGTAGAGAGGGATATTCTGAGACAATTTGCAATTGGTTTTCATTTTTTATTGTTTGTGGTTTTATAGTTATTTAGCTTTTTATTCAGCAGCTCTCTAGTTTGCAGTGTCAGCAATTTGGTTTCTAGGGTACAAATTCCCCTAGCAACCCTGCATTGATTTGAATAAGAGACTGGAATATGAATAGGAGAGGGACTGAATAGAATGATAAGTAATAAAAAGTAACAATAACAATACATTTGTAGCCTTACAGAGCATTTGTTTTTAGATGGGGTCAGTGACCCCCATTTGAAAGCTTCAAAAAAACAGAAGAAAATTGCAAATCATTAAAAAACTATGAAAAATAAACACTGAAGACCAATTGAAAAGTTACTTAGAATTGGCCCTTCTACAATATACTAAAAGTTAACTTGAAGGCGAACCACCCCTTTAAGGCCTATACAGTAAGTACATATTCCCCGGGAAGGTTCCATCATTATTCAGGGCAGGTTTTGTTTATGTTAATCAAGAGTAATTCTGCTTTTTTGCCTCAGCAAATGTCACCTGGCAGGTCAGGTCAAAACATGAAAGTAACACCTGCAGAACTGTCTGTGGTTACGTTGATAGATAATTAACTAAATCGGCTTTATCTCTCCCTGCCGGTGACTCACGCAGCCAAGGTTAAACTGTCATCCAACTTTACTGGCATCCAGTAGGGCAAAGCCTGTGCCGGCCCTGAGTTTTATCATATCGAAGCCTAAAGTCTGATCCCTCTGTGCAGCCTGTGCCCTTGATTTAGGCCACATGTCCCTCTGCTGATCCTTCAGGAATATATGTCATTTATCACTGCCTCGGCCTATTGTATATGAGCCTCAAATGTGGGGCTTTCTACTGCTCATGTGATTGTGGTGTAAAATCCCCTTGTGTTAGGGCAATGGCTAATGTCCAGCTTTGTAGGTAACAAAAATGTCTGCAATCGCCCGCACCATTCATTTCTAGGGTAGACGCCTGCATCTTTGGGTACTCTTGTGAGTCGGGGGGTATCTCTTTAAAATTCTACTACATCTTCAAGCAATAATTGCCTGACCCCCAAATACGCCCACGGATGTCAGTGATTGCCCTAGAAATTAATGGCATTTTGAGACCCAGTTGTCAAGATCAAAACTGTCCTGTGGACAAAACACTATGAATTGCCATTGCCCCAGAACAACTGTGCAAAATTGTGTTGATGTTAACAAAGGTGTTTGCATTAATACATGGGTGTCTGTATTTACACCTAAAAGCTGGTTGCTTCCATGTTGCTGTATAGGGGGAAAGGTAAAACTCCAAGTGGGAGGGGTTACTTCTAGGGTCACTAACATTACTATAGGAGTAGCAGACCCATACCTCCCAACTGTCCTGTTTTTCGCGGGACCGTCCCGATTTTTGACAGCTCAGCCCACAGTCCCGGATTTGTAACCGAAATGTTGCGACTTTCTCTTTGATCTCCTGCACTGGACAGCCAGAAAAAAAGATACAAAGTTTCTAAAACTTACTTGGCTTTGGCAGAGAGCCCAGAATACATGCTAGGCGCACTTGGATACATTTGTAACAATTTAAGATAAGCAAAGAAACTATTGTAACCGTTTAAGATTAGCAGGTCTCTTGGGGAAACTGTGACTTGCAGCTTAAAAGGCAATTCACCTTCATTGGCAAAACTGTAAATAACGTAAAAACCAGAGAAATGTCTTCAAACTTTCATAACCGGCCAAATTTTGTAAAATGATCATGGTAATTAACGGTGTGGCCACAAACATGGGCATGTCCTATGCTGTCCTTGCTCTTTCTGTTTCCAAAATGTTGGAAGGTATGCAGACCCTTGATATTGGGGGCCTGCAGACAGAGGGTTCCTAGTAAGGACCCATAACCACCTTCTCCACGCACCATCTTTCTGCAATCCCCATTCCTAGTGCTGTTATTATCAGCATAACATGGGGTCCCAAGTCATGCCACTGTCCTGGGCAGTGATCCCAGTGAACATGTTCCTCCCCAACCTCTTGGATGTTGCTCCCTGTGGCCTCAAAGCAGGTTACTATATTTGAATTCCTGGATTGGAGGAAAGTTTTGGTTGTATTAAAACCAGGTGTCCTCTCAAACATGCATGTGGGTGGTAACAAATAACTAGGGCTGGACCTAATTCCCTATTTTAGGATTTGGCTGAATCCTGAATGCTTTGTGAAAGATTCCCCCAAATCCCAAACCGAATCCAAGCCCTAATTTTCCATATGTAAATTAGGGATAAAAGACCCGCCCATGAATTACTTGGCTTAAAAAAAAAAATGCTTGACTTCCTTGTTGGATTCGATTGTTTGGGACTTGGATTTGGCCGAATCCCTAACTGAAGGCTGGATTCGGTGAATCCCTACAAATAACCAATAACAGACATTATTGGGCACTCCCTTGGATCATTCTCTTGCTTGTGTTGCTCCCCAACATCTTTATATTAAAATGTAGTTCATATGTAAAAACAAGTAAGAGGACCAATGGTCCAGGGCACCATTTATTTCTTTTACCTACATATGCAGCCAGCATTAGTGTTGTTTCACATTAGTTCTCACCTTAATCCAAACTAAAGGTGGACGTGACCTGCACAGGATTCGATAAAGCAGATTTAGGTTAAGTTGCAGTGAAACACCTGCTCTTTGTCATTTTGGATAAAAAAAAAACATGGCTTATTGCGAACGTCTGCTCGCTTCATTTATTTTGTAAATATGCCCGCATGCTAAGTTCTCTCTCAAATCCACATCTATAGAAAGTCCAGGTGGGGTGACGGAGAAGTAGATGGCACTTGTGCAACCGAGGCCGCTCTCTCACCCATCTCGTTAAACAAAGTACTTATTAAAAATAACATTCTCGTTAAAAAAAGAAAACATTTTCTTGGGCCCCGTTTCATTGGGTTGAAACAAGAAGCCTTTGCAGGAGAGAATGTGTTTATGTAAACCATTAACCTCCAGCTCTTCTCGTTGGTTTGCTCAGAGCAGCTGAGCGCTTGGTTTGTTTGGAATAGAAATGGAAGTATTTTGGTTTTCACTGCCCCTTAATGTGCCTTTGCTGGAAGGTTTATTCGGCTGTGTGCAGCGGCCGGAGCTGGAGTGGAATTTTCCGTGGTGCCTCGGCAACATTAAGTTTCGCCTGTATGTGATTCAGTCAGTGATACTACCCATACCCTTCCACTCTGTACACTACTTCTGTGTGCACCTCTTCTTCCAAGACAGAGATTCTTCAGTGGAGAAGTGGGCTTCCCCAGTCTGATCTGCACCTAACCCCAGTCTGCAATGGGTAATCAAATTTCAGCTGAACCCACCCAACTATCAGGCCACCATAGGTTTCGGGTCAACCCGCACATCACTACAGCACTGACTTAGCACCACCTGATGCCTTGCCCCTTCACGTTCAACTACGGTTGCCACCTGTCCAAATTTCCCCCAGACAGCCGAGTTTTTGAAGAAAAGTGCCTCTTCAGATTTCCAAATTGGGAAATCCAAGCAGGACATTGAAGCGAATGGCATAACGACCAGGTGATTGCCACATCACCATCCTGCCCCCTACATCACCCACCCCAAATGTCATTCTCCACCCCTCTGTCATCTGGCCCAACCCCAGATCACTGGCCCGCCCCCTGCCTGTTTTCCACAAACAAAGAAGGGGGCAACCTTAGGTTCAACACATTCACAAAGCCTATACTGCACATAAACTTATAAAAAAGGGATTGAAAGTAAATGGTATTCCCTATCCTCGGCTACACTGATGGTTTTAATGGCAAATGACTGACAGAGTTTACATTTTACCCCCATATAGGCCCCCATAAAACTGCTGACCTAGGCAAGGGCCCTCGGGTACCAAAATGGTAAATAAGGCCGTAGGCAAAAACATTCCCCATATACCTCTATGGGAAGCACTAATCAGATACAGGGGTATTGACTGCCAGGGGTTTCCACAGCCCTTTTGTCTTTGGGTATATCCAGGCCCAGATTTGTTGGCAGGCCACAAAGGCCTGGGCCTAGGGCGGCAAAGATTTGGGGGGGCAGCATGCCGCCCACTGGGAGCATTTAAACTGGGGACTGGATGGGAGAAGATGACAGTTGGATGATTGCACTGCCCATTCAGTCCTCTGTGATGATCAGTGACATGTGCCTGCAGCAGCGGGAAGTATGGGTGGGCCACGGAAAGCAAGTGGGGGGACGCGAGCAGTGGGGGGCTGCATGTGTAATAGGTGTAGGGTAGTACTTTGTGAGGGAATCTGGCCCTGGGTAAATCTAATATAATTGGCTTAAAATGCACCCTATCCGATGTACATGGAGCAGTTGCACGGAGCCCGAGCAGTGCGAGCACCAAAACATTTTTTTTAACACAAAACATTGTGCACTGTCTCTATGGTTCTATGCCTTGCACTTGTGTTGCCCATGTTGCCCCATGTTCCTGTTTCTTTCTGGAACATTCCTACATCTGGATACTGTTGCCACTGGGAGCTCCAGTGAAAATATAAGGTGGTGCTTGTCCTGGATTTCTGGTCATCATTTGTGCTATTGTCTTTCCTATGAGCCCACTGGTACCTTAATCACTGACTATAATTCCAGACAAAAACAGATGGGACTCTCCATAGAAGATCGGATTATCTCATGGCCTCTATAGAGAAATAAGGGTGACTTCGCCAGTGAAGGGTAATGACCAGAGTGTGATTAAAAGTTCAAACTAAACATACAGGCCTTCACCTGTATGTCCTAATAAATATTTTGAACTTTTCATCACACACTGGTCATTACTTTCTAAAGGAAAACTCAATTTTTGGCTGTTGCCATATGTTTATGCCCCCGCGGACTGGGGTGAACTGTGAGTATATTTTTCTCCCCTTACTTGTCCTTGATATTAGATACTAATTTATAGAGGTGTTGCTACTGGCAATTTGCATTCATTTTGCCTTTTTGGGTACATATGTCATATATGTGTCTTTATTAGAGATGTAAATGCTTGAAGTGGCCACTTATTATTACACACGTCCAAGGAAGCAAAATAAAGACTAAAGATCCTCTAATGTCCTAGACATGAGCCCACCCTAAAACAAATGTGGCATGTCCCTCAAATAGGAAAAGAAATGTTAACGCAAACATCATTCATAGTTAGACATTTTGAAGACAATCCCGCTTTAAAATAAGAAAAAACACCAGCTTTTTTTTAATAGAATTTTTATGACTTTCTAGGCATCCAGGATATGATGTCGCGGATATAAGATTGAGGAGGATGTAGCTTCATCTTATCAGTTTATCAGGTCTAAGGAAACCTCACAAAAGAGGTAACATTCTGTAAAATTCACACTTTCGTGAATTTGTGGAGTACTGTCTATTCAGCTGAGCAAAAATGCGCCTGGCGATAGAGCGTCGATCTCTTTCAATAGTGAATTGTACGCATTTTAGTAAATCGGCGAGGTCCCTGCAGATGGAATTTCTGGCAAATTTTTACCAGTGACGGCCACTTCCCCCTTTAGTAAATCTACCCCATAGTATGTTTACTAGCAGACTACTGAGCACGCATCGGAAGGGAGAGATGGCCCTTTAACAATACTAAATAATAGGGATGCACCAAATCCACTATTTTGGATTCGGCCGAAGCCCCGAATCCTTCCCGAAAGATTCGGCTGAATCCGAACCCTAATTTGCATATGCAAATTATGGGTGGGAAGGTGAAACATTTTTTACTTCCTTGTTTTGTGCCAAAAAGTCACGTGATTTCCCTCCCTGGCCCTAATTTGCATATGCAAATTAGGATACAGATTCGGTTCGGCCAGGCAGAAGGATTCGGCCGAATCCAAATCCTGCTGAAAAAGGCCGAATCCCGAACCAAATCCTGGATTCGGTGTATCCCTACTAAATAATAATGTTGTATTCTAGTTGTGCTGGTTACAATAGTCTCTGCCAAACAAATGTATAACAGTTATGTTTGCAAACAACGGCAACTGTAATTTCACTATTAAAGTCTGGGTGCTGACAGTGAAATGCCCTCAGGGCAGAGGTGCAGAGCTGTGAATTGCTTGTTTAGTTTAAAAACAAATGTGTATATATATATATATATATATATATATATATATATATATATATATATATATATATATATATATATATATATATATATATCCTATTTCTTGCTTGTGAAGTCTTTACGTGCTTGCTATAATGTAGTCGCATAGTTCCTTAGTGTTTATTATAGTCATTTGTCAGTTCTTGAGAGGGGAATAACACGGTGAGCAGTGTTTGTGGGTGCTGGATTTGGAGATACTAACATTTATTTTTATAGCTAAGAGAAACAATCCAACATTGTCAGTGCAACAGACACAGGGAAATGTTTACATTCAGCTGAGTGATCCGGTGGCATGAAACTTCTGCTCCAGGTCTAAGGGCCCCCGGGATTCCAACAACCAGTATCTTACCTCAAATTCCGCTTTAACCCCAAAATTAATCTTTAAGCAACAGATAGTTTATATCAAATTAAATTGAATATTTAAGAATCTTATCAAACTGGAATATATATATTTTAGTAAATATTGCCCTTTTACATCTCTTGCCTTGAACCACCATTTCATGATGGTCTGTGTGCTGCCTCAGAGATCACCTGACCAGAAATATTTAAACTCTAACTGTAAAGGGAAGAAGTGTTGAAGCAAAAGACAGAACTCTGTCTGTTAATTGGCTCGTGTGACCTAACTTTATAGTTTGTTTGGTATGTTTGTGTGCACCGTTGGATCCTAGGATCCCAGGAGGCCGTCCTTATTTTTTAAAATGGCAATTTTCTATTTATGATTACCCAATGGCACATGCTACTAAAAAACTGTATTATTATGAAAATGGTTTATTTACATGAAGCAGGGTTTTACATATGAGTTGTTTTATGCAATATCTGTTTATAGAGACTTACATTGTTCAGGGGGTATAGTTTTCCTTTAAGGGTATTACAAATTTACCGGCAGCTACATTGCCGGTAAATTTGTAATAGCGGCCCCGGGCAGGAAGCATTGACCCAGGCAGCCCTTCAAAATACCAGGCTGTCCGGGTCAAAACCGGACAGGTGGCAACCCTACTCATGAGACCTAACTATGTATAATTTGTTTGTCTGCACGGGGAATGCTACAATCCCAGGGGGTGGCCCTTATTCTTTAAAATGTCAGTTTTCTATTTAGGATTACCCAAGGGCACTTTCTTGGTAAAAGGTTTCTGGATAACAGATCCCATACCCAGGGGCATAACCATAGAGGAAGCAAACCCTGTGTCTGCTGGGGGGCCCAGGAGGTATAGGCAGGGGGGCACAATGGTTACTCCTGTACTGGGCCGAAAGCCGAAGTTTCGAAGTCACAAAAAGAGACAGACTTGAAGTCCCAAAGCCACAAATTCAATTCAATTCTGCTGAACACCAATGTGTGTTTTTTTTTTTTTTTTTTTAAAACCCCTCCCCACCAATGTATTATTTTAATACTCTATAGGCCCCTGACACCAATATTTTTTTTAAAACTCTTATGGGGGCCCTGGCACTTTTTTTTTTTTTTTTTAAACATATGGGGGCCCTGACCACCAATGATTTTTACAAAAATTTCTATGGGGGCCCTGGTGCCAATGTCCTTGACCATTAATTTAAAAAAAAAAAAAACTTTTATGGGAGGCTTTGGTGCCACATTTTTTTCTTTTTTTTAATAGATAGGGGTCACTGGCCATCAATGACTTTTTATAACCTGTGTCTGTGATTGGGCCGGTTTTACCGTTTTTAGTACTGATGTCTGTGGTGGGGTGGGGCTTGGAGGTTGGGGTGGGTGGGGCCCCAAAAATTATGTTGTACAGGTCCCCTTGATTTCTGATGGAAGCCCTGGGTATAAGGGCCCCATAAGACTCTAATTCATGTACAGTTTAAATAAATATTGGTAAAACAAATCAACTTCTAAACATTTTGGGGCCTGAAATATAATTTTCTGTGGGGCCCAGTAATGTCTATTTGTGCCACTGCCCATACCTTTATACAACTGTAGGAATAAGGCAATGAGAGATAACAATGTTGTCACAGCTTCCTGCTTATGCTTCTACATAATTATAAAAAAACCCAATGATTTTTATATATTAGGTGTATTTTCCTGTTAACCCCGGGCTCTTGCCATATAAACGTTCAGCTCTGACACATACTTGGCGCAACTCCCCTGACTTTCCTGGTACTTGTGATTAACAAAAGGTGACTAATGGGTGTGCAAGTGTCAGTGCAATGTTTCTTTATTTCTCTGCATGTTCCATCCTTGAGCACCTTATAAATTGTATTCTATGAGCCCTTGGCTCGTACAGGGAATTAAATCTTTGCTGGGCAATGCCAAAAATTAAATGTTACACCTTTCACTCTTTGTGAATCGGTGTTGGCGCTAACGGGGAAACACCGGCCCTTTGAGTTTGGGTTGTGCCCTCACGCCAGTTTGAAGTCCAGTATTTGCCCATATCTCAGCTCTTCATTGTTGCACCATTGTTTGTGTGCAGAAATATTCTGTTATGAAAGTTAATCATTCACTGTACAATGTTTGCCGTGTGGGAGAAGTAGTTTCATAGAAGTGGAGGGGTTTTGGCGCACAACTTGTTTATCTGAGCTTGTGTCGCAGTTCCAAATGTTTTCGAAAAGACAGAGGGAAAAAAAAAATGGGTGTAAGAGTGAAATGCGTATACACACACACACAGTTATAAACTGTGAACTCTGATGTAATTTCTGTCACATGACTCACTGAAACTTGTGTATTATAATAAAGTACCCCCTCTTGTAAATTATAAGGATATTTTAAGCTACCGAGGAGTTTCAGGTAGAGTCCTGCAGCGGGTCGGGTACCCGCGGGTTACCCGCAAAATCCCGCGGTACCCTGCGGACTGCTTGTAGAATTTCTGGGTGCGGGTACAGAAGCGGGCCGGTGATTCTGCAGGTTGGCGGGTTGAGGGTCGGGTCGCGGATCCTTGCTATAGCGAGTTTTACTCCTTTTTCTGAGCATTTCTAATAATGATGATGTCACTTCCGGTTTACAATAACAGCACTTCCTGTTTTACTCCTTTTTTCCCTGATCGTGGCTATTTCCGATGATGTCACTTCCGGTTTACAATGACAGCACTTCCTGATTCTTGATGGTCAGCGGGTCGCGGGTCCGGGTTGCGGGTAGCTAGTCGCGGGTACGGTTCGGGTCGCGGTCCAAGTGGGTAAGATTGCGGGTCGCGGGTCCGGGATGCGGTTTGCGGGTACGGGTCGCAAAAAATGGACCCGCGCAGGACTCTAGTTTCAGGACCTTAAAACACGAGATTGAGGGCCAAGGGTTTTTATTCAGGTCAAGGTTAACTTCTAATATCCTCATATTTTGCAACTGGGGGTACTTTATTATAATGCATATATAATATATATATATATATATATATATATATATATATATGAAAACGGTTATCCAGAATGCTCAGGACCTGTGTTTTTCCGAGGAAAGGATCTTTACCAGTGAAAAGCTAAAACAGTAGCTTGTACGTGGTCCCAACTAAGATATAATTCACCTTATTGGAGGCAAAACCAGCCTATTGGGTTTAATTAAAGTTTAAATAATTTTTATAGTATACTGAAGGTATGAAGATCGAAAATAACAGAAAGATCCCTTATCCGGAAAACCCTAGGTCCCAAGCATTTTGGATGACAGGTCCCATACCTGTATATGTAAGTTGGCTTGTGTGTGTGGCAGCAATAGTGCTATTAGACAGCAGGTAATGGTGTGGTGGCATTAACATGGGTGTAGAGGGTTGATAAAGATATTTGAAAAGGCAATGAGATGACTAATAAATTCTCCTTGCTATGAAGGGTTCCATTTTGGCTCTGTTTGGCTTGACACACCCCAAATGACAACAGGACACAACCCACGACCTTCTATTTCATGCCCCAGCTTCTTGTAACTGGAGAAAGCAAAAGGGGAAATCATACTCCGTTATATAATATTTCAATTTGGCAGATCCCAAGGGAAAGAATGGGTTGTACTTGCCAACATTGTCAGATAGAAACATGGGGCATGTCTGGCCAAACCTCCCCATCAGCTGCATATATTTACATTTTCTGGTAAGCGCTGCTGTGACCCAAAATTCAGGTTGGTGCCAAGATAATTGGCAGGAAATATTAATATAATTGTGCCTTTTATTTCTTGTAACTCTCTCTCATGGCTAGTGTGGTGTAACAGGTTGCCTTTTTCCTAACTGAGGCTAACATTCATAATGATGCTAATAAGGCAGTGAGTTGAGTAATAAAGCAACAAAAAAGTCATAAAGACGGGGCTGTGTGCATATGAATTGGTCCTGCCCAGAATTTTTAGTCCATTTGTCTGCCCGGGCCTTATGAATATATGCCAAGACACTTTAAAACTTTTTTAAAAACCCTTCCTAATTTTTAACTTTCTCCCCTGAACCCCTTGCAATCAGAATAATAGAACCATAATCCATGGCTCCCCCAAAACTTTTCTTGTTTAATCCTTTTTAAACCGTGTTACAGACACACTCACTTTTATATTCATTCCTTACCCAACTAGAAGCAGTAAGGCCATAACGTTCACCTTTTTTTTCCTCCTTTCATTCAGCCTTGGCCCTTTTTATTTTCCTTGTAGTTGAGAGTGGATGTAATTAATGTTCAGTGTTTTTGAGGAAAAGGAGTGACTTCTTGGCCACGTTCCTTTTTAACTTTACACACAGTTCCAAAAGTCACGGGACACACCTCTGTTTGCTTCTTTTGCCGACCATTGGCTCTTCTTATTGCCTTGAAACACCATTTGGAAAACTGATTTCCTGTCATAATCACGCCGGCATAGAGATGATTATCACAAGGGAAATGTTTAATTTAAGAGTATGGCCAAAGAGAAAGTTCCTGTATAAAAAAAGTGCTGGGTTAGTTTGTCTGGTGGCTTTAATGGGAAGGGACTTCAACTGGGGCTGTCTGTTTGGTCGAGTGTTTTTAATCTGTTAGTGGTGGTGACGTCTTGGGCGGAAACACTACTTGGCCCGGGTCTCAATATTCTTATACACAAAAGTGACGCACAGAAAGTTGGTGCACTGGTTATCCTTGCCTTCTAGCATGGGTTCTAGGTTCAAGCTTGTATGTTCTCTCCCCTGTGCTTGTGTTTGTTTTTCCTCCGAATACTCTACCCCTGCCTCAATACATATATATAAAGGTTAATTGGATCCTGATAATGATTGGGAACAATGTATGTGCAAGGAATGTGGATTGTAAGCCTTGCTGGGGGAGAATATGCTGCTATAATATGTTAGCTCTGTACAAATAAAGGGATTAGTGTTTTCCTTACGGTTCTCATTGGTGGGAATTAGGTTGGACAATATGGATGTAATATCCTGTCTGGAGTTGAACCAGGGACCTGGTGTTTCTGGGCTGCTTCATTTACCTTTGAACTATGTGAGCAGACAGCTCAGTCACTGGTTCATTCCCATTACTATACTTGTAATTGCAAATAGGGCAGGACTTGGTTCACCCGTTATCAATCTGATCCCATTTGTTCTCTGGTGATTATGGTAATTAATTAGGCTGCCTATAAAGACCCCTGCTCTGCACTGAATCATTGACCGGTATAGGTTGTGTTTGCTAGTTCCTGCGGTGATTATTATTATTGATATCTGTGTTTGACCCTCTGCCTGATGTTTTGCTGCCTATCCTGACCGTGGCCTGTGACCTCGACTACACTTCTGTTTTCCTGATTTGATACCGTATTGTCTGATCCTTGTTATTGACCCGGCCATCCTTTGATTACATTTCTTGTCCTCCGTTCCTGTACCATGTGCGGTTCCCTTGCCTGCCCCTGGTCCTCTCACACTAAGACCTGGCACCCGAAAAGCGGAGGGCTTCTTCCAAAGTGAAAGGTGACTGAGCAGCGACCAGGACCTTGGGGTTTGTTCTGGGCTTGGTATACCAATCGTAAAAATGGTGCAACATATTTCTCTTGTTTCTAAGTAGAGAGAGCGTTTCGAGAGCTGAATAATAAAACACCTGCACCTCCAAGCATACACCCAATAATGAGACCCCGCTGGATGCATTTTACTCTCTTTAACTCCTAGTTTGGCCCACTCACAGGGGAAACGTTGACTGGAATCCAGGATATTTGTAGACATGACAGAGGGAAAATGAAACATATTCTTGGAAAGAATTTCATACGAGGAAATAACCTTTATTCTTGGAGTATGAAAGAGAATGACTGAACGGAAAAATAGCCTTTCATTTGTGGAAATTTAATTGCACGTGACACCATCTAGAGGCAGCATACAATAGAAAATTCCACTGAAAGTCCAAGTGAACTTGAGTAACCTGCAGATGATCGAGGGACTATACAATGGCACCACTCACTGCCAGCTGCGAAATATTGTAAATTGCAAATATTAATCTGTGCCCTTCATGCTCCTTTGTACATGGTGAACCTTATTCATCTTGTGCACTGCGGTGTTTTTGTTTTCATGTTGTGGCCATAAATGATTCACCTTGTTCCTCCATCACCCATTTATTGTGTCCTACTTAGCCACATACCCTCCCCTGCCATACTGTAACACTTTCTTTATCAACATAATGATGTTACTGCCCAGCACTTTTACCATAGGGAGAGCCCAAAGTTCTACTACAGTGTCACACCCTTTTATCAACATAATGTAACACAACACATTCCTTTCTTTTTATCTATGCAAAACAATATTCTTCCTTTCAGTATGGTTAAGGCTTAGGGCACATAGGAAGCTTTGTTGCATGTTAGAATTTGTCTCAAAGTGGCAAAACCCCCAAAATACTTTTGTACATCACTCATTATTAATCATAATTAAAGCCTTGCAACCAAAGAGTAGTCTAAATTCTAAAGGCAGCCATACACAGGTGAATATAAGCTGCAGACGAAATCAGCCAGTCAGGTTTAAAAACCCGCTGGATCAAGGACCACACCAGTTTGTCAGCATTCTGATTGTCTGTTGGGTCCTAGGGCCCACAATTGGATCAGCCCAATATCGCTCACCTCAGGGTGTACATATCTATAAGATATCTGCTTGTTTGTAACCTCAAAAAGTGATTGGATCTCTGTATGTATGGCCACCTTAAGTCATTTACTGTACACATAGGTAGAGGGTGAACTTAGTTTATAGGGGTGGCATCTTCTATATGGACATCTTCTATATGGACTGATTTATTTCTCAACGTGATTACCCAAGTCAACTGGTTGGAGTGCACCAATAGGCATTGAGTAAATTTGAAAAACCACTTCTCACAATGTGCAAATCTATATCCCTTTTACAAGGAATGTGTTACCAGTTAGAATGCGGTTTCAGCCTTCTTGAAGATGACCTTGTTTCCTTAGTCACCTCTTAGGCCACATGTTTGTTCCACTAGTAGATGCCAAGATTTATGCAGCCTGCCATAGTGGCAGATTTTGGCCAAAAACCTTCATGCATTATTTCATCCAAAATCGCTGGTTGCCATCAACTTCAGCAGCAGGAAGTCTATGTGGTTTCTCCATTGGAAGAACATCTCTACTGTTTGATAAGATAGTGTGGCACCAGGTTCATGGTCTTTGAAACAGTTATAGCAACCCTCTCTAAGGTCTAATTGCCTTATAATTTACAATAGGGGGAACTTTATTACCAATATAATTCAGTAAAGTCTTATTAACATTCCTTACCCAAACATTTTTGCAATTACTGGCGTTGTCTTACAAACCAGTGCTTAGCATGGGGAATATGCTTTATGGCACCAATTCCAAACCAGTGGTTCATGAGCAGTAACATGTTGCTCACCAACTTATTAGCTGTTGCTCATTGTGGTCTCATAGCAGCAGCTAATTTTTTCTTTTTTCCTGGCTTGGAAGCATGTTTTGGTGGTATAAAAACCAGCTGAGAGCCTCCTGTAGGCTACCAGTCCACCTAGGGCTACCGACTGTCAATATCAGCCCTTATTTAGCATCCCCAGGAACTTTCTGCATACTTATGTTGCTTTCCAACCTTTACATTTGAATGTGGCTCACATGTACAAAAGTTTGGGGATCCCTGCTTTATGGTTAATCTTTTTATGCAAAAACTATTGAGGCCTGTGGAGTCTGTTGCTGGTATCATTGTACTTCTTATTATTGCCCACTTTGCTCCCAGGCTGTTGCACTAAGCCACACCTCCTGTTGGCTAAACAAAATTATTGTAGTGCACAACAAACTTTTTATCAAAATAAATAAGATGATTATACGTCCTTGTGTTTAAATGCCATGCAGTGGTGAAGAGGTTTTAATGGTGGTATCACTCTGCACAGCTTACAGTTGCTCAATGACGATTTTGATTTATGTTGAGGAGTTTTATGAATTAAGAAAAATGAAGCCTACGTGTTTGTTGACTTTAAAATCCAGCATGCCCTCGGGAGTATCTGAGCCCTTTGATAAAACGCCTGGCTCTCCAACTGTTTTTTTTTCCCCAGCTGGAACATCATAGTAATAGAATGAAACATTTGGCCAGATATGAGCTCCCTCCACCAGGTACAAGATTATGATTTAGATTAACTATGAATATCGATCAAGCCTGTTACATTTGATAACATACTAGTTTGAAGTTGTTAAATGATTGATTGCTCAGAGAAAAACAATTAGGTCTGGTTATTTTTATCTTTATCTGTTTGAACTTTCACCCTAGGTATAAAAATGTAGCTGGATCTTTGGAATCGGAGGCTGGAAAATTAAGGTGGGGTCCGAATAGGGGCAATGCCACCCAGCATCAAGCAGGAGTAGGTCAGGAGAATAAGGTATAGCTGAGGAAGGTGGCTACCATGCAGGGATCTGAAATTAGTATAACAGCAAAGGCAAGGGTCACACTGTTCCACTTCTGTAAATAACCGGGACCCACAAAATCTCTCTCGCCACAGGCTCTGGCAATGCTATAGAAAGCCATTCACCGCATACCATCCTAATGAATCATTTTTATCAAGTCGATTGGCCTTCTACAGTAGGGAAGCTTTCTTTGGCTGAAAATAAATAAATAAAATAAAAGAGCATAGTTTTCAGATATGTAGAACCAGTAATGAGCATGAGCTTACAATTTTGTGCACAACACAGTAAGATGAGGAAGGCTCTTTAAGTGCTTTAATCAGAAAGATATCTTCAGACAGGCGTTGCCAGCCTTGGGGCGATAGAGCTCGCATAAGGCCGACCCTTCTTTCAGTCTCATACAAGGCTGAACACACTGAACATAATGTGTAAAAGGAGCTTATCTGAAAAATGAAATTCCTTTATGGTGCCAAAAATACTGATTCCCAACAGCACATGAATCAGCTTGTGTAACATTTTGCTTGCTGTTTATTTAATCTCAGGGAGGAAAATCCAAGTGATTAATTGGGTGGAGAGATAAATGGAGAATCAATGTTGCCTATTTATTCTTCTTGATAAGTTCGGATTTAGCTTCCTTGGTCCCAGCAGTTGTGGTTATATGCATAATATATACTGTATATGGCATGTGCAAGGGTTGGTGAGACCTTTTAAAGAGTTAATAATAGCAAAAGCACAGTATACTTTGTTCATTTCAAAAATGCATTTGTGGAAGTTTTCAGACAAACCTGTTTTTGTTCTGTAGCCAATGCACTGCAGTTCCCTGTCCGTTCCATGTAGCTACTTATTCCTTTTTTATCCTATTGTAAGAAAGTTATGGGACATACAGACTCAACATATTTTGCAGCTGAGTAGAACAATGAGATTGATATATACATAATAAAATAACACAAAGGGCTGAAATTGGCCTGCTGAATTTCAGCCTCTACTGGGGGGGCAGTAGTCTCCTTCTTATGTTTGTATCTGGAACCATTGTGTTGGCTCCGATGTGAACACACTTGGTGGATTTCGTAAAAGAAACACAAAACATGTGTTCACGCCAGAGCCAACACCTAGTCTAAGTGGTGGGAAGGTTAAGAGACACAAGACTTTCGGTTTGGTCAAAATTTGGCACCACTAGCTTATAGTGACTCATAAAGAAAGAGTAGATGTAGAGCTGGGCTAAATGAGAGGAAAGTCGCCAATGAATAATGAAACCTACATGCTGCATGGTTGAATACTAATCCACATGTATAAATGCTACAGAAGATGCTGGTATCTAAAGTGTGTTCCCATTTGTTACTATTGTTGGTATGTGTATGCTGGTTCACTGAGGTACTCTGTACTATGGATATCAGTCAGTTTGGGAATAGAGCAAGTTTAATCATTTCATCTGCCAATGTCCCATGTGGGCCTCAACTAATAGAGAAATGTAGAGGAGCCACAGCTCTCCTTCACTTCTTGCTGTCCCTGTCCATTGTGCCTGGGGAGGGGCACAGGTAGAGATGGTACCCATTCAGCCCATTTATGGTCACCTTAAGAATATGCTTTAAAGACGACTATTGAGCTCCTTGCTTGGAGTTGTATGTTTGATAAATCCGTGTTCATGTCAGCTCTACAATTTAAATTACATTTTGAATGACTATTAACCCTCAAATATTACATTGATATGTGTTCATTACACTTTGTTTGTTTAGCCCTGACATGTTTATGCAATGCTGTACAGAGATTCACATCAGTACCTGCCCCCTGAGAGCTTACAATCATGCAATTAACCTGTTTATATGATTTGGAGTATGGGAAGAGCCCATGCAGTCACACAGGGAGAGCATACAAATTCTATAAATTCTAATAAATAGCACCCTAGCTGGAATTGAACTCAGGACCCCAGCACCCTAACTGCAGTTGAACTTAGGACCCCAGTGCCCTAGCTGGGTTTGTACTCAGGATCCCAGCACCCTAACTGCAACTGAATTTAGTACCCCAGCTCCCTAGCTTCAATTGAACTCACCATGCCATCTTTGTATTTGCAGCAAAGTAGATATACATATTTATTACTCTTCCAGATTTAAAATGCCCACGTATAGATTGTTGTGAGAATTAGTCTATTAATTTTTCATGCCTCCAGTGCATGCTATTACACGTTTCCCAAGGATTATCCAATATATCAGATTACTCTTGGTTCAAAACTCATTATATTAGAATTATGTTTTATTACTGGGGGCCGGGAGTGTGAAAACATAGGCGGCTTGTTAATTTGTAACTCTCGAACGCTCTCTAAAACTTTGTTTATCGTTAGATTTTTCAATCCTCTGATTTATTAATGCAATTTTAAGGGTCATTTGGGCAAAGTATTTTGGCTCTGAAGCAAGTCATGCCTGGATTGCTGCCACTACAAATGCTTTAAGTCATGCTTATCACATACATATTTGTTTTTCATTAATAACACAATATTTAGAGAAGGCACAAAAGTGGGAGAGCATGACCGTGCTGAACAATCAAGGTTCTCTTCTCTTCCCCTTTTGATGTAAACCTGCAAATTGATTAAATCTGTAAAAATCTTACATTTATCATCAAAGGGAATTTTGAGCATTACAGGAGGTGCTCAGTAATGTAATGTCATCAATGTAGGCAAAACACTGGCCTCTGTAGGAGGGTGGCACGAAAGAAGCCATTATTCAAAAAGAAACACACGAAAGCACATCTGGAGTTTGGTGGAAAGTGGTAGAGTAACCCAGATACAGTGGCACAAAATTCACATGGCCTACACTTCTAAAAACCACCTACAGTGAAGTTTGGTGGTGGTAGCATTTTACTGTAGAGTTAATCAGATGGTACTCTTGTTTATATAGAAGAAAAATGGAAGGTCCAAAAAAAACAGATTTCATTCTGAAAAAATAATCTATAGTAAAGATTCCAAACACAAGGCTGCTGTAGTGACACAAGGACTAAAACATGAACGCTCCAGTCAAAGACCTGATCTCAGTCTGAGAAGCTAATAAGATCCTCAAGCATCAACCAACTAACATGAATACATGGAGCAGACCTACCTGGGTCAGTGGGGCAGGATCATTCACAGACTAAAAAACTGGTGCTTACCTTCACCAAGGGGTGCAATGTACAAGTACCTCAACTCATGAGCATAAACACCAAGGGCACACATGGTATGGTAAGGATGATGGCTCAATGGGTGGCCATGGTATTCAGACGTCTAAATCTTCAGTGGAGAGTGGTTGCAATTACTTAATTATTTATGGGCCAAAAACACCAGATGCAACATGAACTGTCTTCTACTTTACTTTTTTTATCACCTAATTTATTTTATCCATTGTACAATAGTGTTTGCTAGTATTTAAATACTATAGTCTATTCACCATTGGGGTATACTAATCATTTCTAAACTTGATGCATACCACGAAAATGTAGGTTATTCTTCTCCAAGAATGTCATTTATTAGAAAAGAACTAATTTATTCGATGCACTTGACCATGAGCCAATCACTCTTTCAGACAAACTTCCATTTTTGTAGCTAGCGGCTCAAATGTGTGGCTCTCGATGAAAGTGCATGGGAGCAGTGACCATTGACACTTGAATGTCTGCCATTGTTGCAGGGGCATCAACCTGGATACACCAAGTGTGGATCCAATAGGATTGGTCCATAAAACTTGCCAAGGAACCTAAAGATGCAAAGTTGGGCAGTAAGGCAGAAAGTATTTGGCTTCCGTTAACATTCAGCTCTGACCACCACCAAAACACTGTCTCCACCATACATTCCTCCCATTGGTTGAACACCCTTTCACACAGAAACCACAAAGGTTCCTACATAAAAACTACCTAAAGCCGGCACACACAAATCAACCTAAATACTGGTCTACATTGTTTATCAGATTGTCCAGACAGAAAACAAACACACTTACACATTGACAAACATTTTGTGTAGGTCCACAATGGATACAAGTGCATGTATGTATGTGTGTGTGTATATATAT